>JBBYHM010387191.1:0-15099 GCA_038381775.1 Adansonia rubrostipa | reverse complement strand
ACATCAGAATCCAAGTAACATGAGAAATAAACTGGTGTCTAGTGTAGAATCTAGATATTTCATTTGCAGATATTAGAAGCAATTGTTTACCTGTTTTAGCTAGTTCAAGCAAAAATGGTGACTGCTTAGAGTGTGCGTGTGTAGATATTTGAGGGCAGGTCTCAACTGCCACTGCCACATTTGGGATGACCTTCTCCTCATCAATGTCCGTTGTAGAATACTACCTTCTGAATCGTTTTCCAGTTCCTTATGGTGAGTTTAAGGCCTTTACCATTCATTTTCAACTTTGTTCTATATTGTTCTTTCTACAAACATTACAAAAAGGAATAAAAAAGGGGCGGGATGGGGAAGGGGTCTGCTTTAAATCAGAATTCACATTTTTCAACTTTCTGTGTGTTGGCAGCTCTATATTTCATTGCAGTGTCCATCATTGCAGCCTTAATAGGCTAGCACATTGTTAACCAGCTCGTCAATTTAACCGGCAGGGAGTCTATAATCATCTTTGGCCTTCACAATATTTGTCAGTGCAATCTCACTAGGTGAGCTTCCTAGACTTAGTAATTCTGAATACTCACAGAAAAAAATAATATGAATATGATATGATTTATATATCAAAGGCATGATATCTTTGATTATGATGTGTAGGTGGAGTTGGCATATCAAGCATGATTGCGAAGATTGAACTCCATGAACATATGGGATTTGAGAACCTCCGCAATTATGAAGGATAGCATTTGCTTACGTTTTTACATGTTCGGTTGTGTTTTTGTTTCCCAGTGTTTCAAATCGGCCAAGCAAACAGATTCACGATTTATTAAACTTAAGACAGTGTTTGGATATGAGCTTGATTCATCCTTCACTTTTAAAAAAGGATTTAATACTGGGATTCGATCTTCCCCACTTCTGCAAATTCTCCAATTCCTTTTCTCCCCATAATATAATATGTATAAAAGAAAACCTACAATTATTTTTTGCCTACACATATAAACAAGACCTGTATTTAATTTATTTTCTTCAATTGGGAAAAAGGTAGAAAATTGATATGTATTTCCAAACATGTTATAAAATACTTATTGACATTTAATTAAAAAAATAATTTAAATGTCATTCTTTTGACATTTCATGGTTTATGATTTGTAATATTACAAAGCAAAACATTAAACTTGCTATGATAACCTTAGGATAGAGATATCAATAATCTTATAATAACTCGGTAAGTTATTAAAAAATTAAAAAATATAAACAAGGTATACAATATGTATAGAAATCACTATTTAAAAGAATATTAAGGTATAAGAAAAGCTTACAGACGATGGTATTCATGAATCAAATTGGATTAAATTATAATAATATTTTTTGAGAGAAATTATTTATCCAAATCTAATATAACTCAAGTTTTAAGTTCATTTCATTATTTTAAAAAATTATTATATTAATATTTATATATTATCCCAATTTGGTTAGATCTTTAAGTTCGTTTCAATATTTTAAAAAATTTATTATATTAATATTTACATATTATTATAATTAAATTTTAATAAAAATATTTTTATGAATTAAATAATATTTTAAATTAAATATTTTTAAATAAAAAATTTAAATTTAAACTCAACTCACTTTCTATCGAACTTGTCAGTTAAGTACTAACTTGTTAACATTATGCTTTTGACAGATTTTAAAAATTACAGATTTAAAAAAAATTTAGACTCGTAATATTTTTTTATGTGAAGTGAATTAAATAAAAATTAAAAAAATTACGCATAAATTAAAAATATAAAATAAATTTCAGGCCCAACCTATGGGCCGGGCGGGCCACTGATGGACTAACTAGGTGGTAGTAGGCTAGTAGCTTTTATTCAAACGCTTTTTTTTGGGAAAACGCGTGTGCCCCTAACGGGGAGTAACTTTTCAACGCTCTCTGATCTCCCAACATTCCGTACTAAGTGGGGAAAAGAAACCCTAATTTTTGTCTCTGTTCTCCCAAAAGAGGAAAGACAGAAAGAAATTTTAAAGAAAAAAAGATGGTGTTTTACTTCAAAGCCCGACCCGAGGCTGGCGATTACACCATTTTCATGGGTCTTGACAAGTACGAGAACGAGGAACTCATCAAATACGGCTTTCCCGAAGATATTTGGTAAACTTCTTATTTGATTTTGTTTCCAAACAGAATAAAAGTTTCAGAACTTTCATCATCTATGTGCTAAAATAAAAGTATTTGGGTTTTATTTTCCCCCTCTTTTAGTATTGTGTATGGATTTCGGTGATCGAATTTAGTTTTAAATTACAGGTTCCATGTGGATAAAATGTCTTCTGCCCATGTTTATTTAAGACTTCAAAAAGGTCAAACCATCGATGATATAAGCGAAGGTTTGCTTGAAGACTGTGCTCAGCTTGTTAAAGCTAATTCCATCCAAGGTTTATTTTAATTTCATCGATTTCTTCTTTCTTTTTTTTCTTAAATGTAATTTAAATATTTTTGATATAATAAGTTGCAACTTTTTTTTTTTCCTTTTCAAATTGTTATATGAGTTTAGGTAACAAAGTGAACAATATCGATGTTGTTTACACCCCATGGTCCAATTTGAAGAAAACTCCTTCCATGGATGTTGGCCAAGTTGGTTTTCACGATTCCAAGATGGTAAACTTCTTTCTTACTTTGATGATGATGATGATGATGATTATTATTATTATTATTTGTTCAAGTGTTTGGTTCTAGATTGGATGTCTGCCTGATTTTATTGTGTGATTTAGGTACGGACTGTGAGAGTGGAGAAGCGGATAAATGAGATAGTTAACAGGTTGAACAAGACTAAAGTTGAAAGGAAACCTGATTTGAAAGGTTTGCAAATGTCTGCGGTTTCATTTTCTGCTATGACTTAGGACTAAAGATAGTACTATCATTGTTAATTAAGAAATTTGGTGTGATTTCTCTTGTTTTGTATTTTGCTTGTTATGCTTATCTGTATCTAGTTGTCCGTCCTTGCATGCAGTAGTGTTGGTTTTACCTTTTGCAAAGGTATATTGTTTTTCAAATTTGAATTCTTGTATTTTTTCTAGATGTAACTAATGTCACTTAACATGATATTTGCAGCTGAGAGAGAAGCTGTTAATGCCGCAGAAAGAGCTGAGAGAAAGCAACAGCTAAGGGAAAAAGTTAGCCCAATTTCCTTTGGCTGGTTTTTTGTTATTTTGTCAATTTTATATTGGCTAACTTAGATTATGGTTTATATGGTGTGCTGTAGAACAAGAATAGCCTAAATGATTGTAGCATGATAAAGAAAGTCATCCTACTTGATTTTGCTGAGTGTTAAAAGTTAGTTATATGATAGTAGATTCATGAAGTTGAGGCAGGAGCAAGATAAACTATAAGGATTAATGGATATAAATTGTCATTTATTTTAATATATATATATATATATATATGTACATGTATAATGTTGTAGTTTTATATATACGTCATAACACATGTGGATTTTGTTTCTAGATTAGCTTCTTGGACTAAATACGTATATGTGCTAAGAAATGTGGTAAATGTCGGGAAACTTTGGTCAGAACGGCAGAATGTTTGAATAGACTTGTGTTCAGCTTTTCATGCTAGTAATTCAGATATATGCCTTGAAACCTGACATTCATGCGCTTGTGATGATGTGGCTTATTTAATACTCTTATAAGATATGTGCTAAATATTGAAGCATATTTTACAGTTTATGGATTTTGATTAGAAAGAATACAGATTATAGTCTCATCCTGTGCACACATATGTGCATACAGCCTAATTCTTATTTGGAATTTGGATGTCTAAAATGAAAATCCTTTTGATGTCTCTGGCAGAAACGACGTGAGGAACTGCAGAGGCTTGAAAAGGAAAGACAAGCGGAGATGAGAAGCTATAAGGGTCTTATGGTTGCTGAAAAGATGACATCAAACAAACAAATTGCAGCGACAAGCAAGTCTTTACAGGAACTTGAAGAGGATTTTATGTGAAATGCGTCGGTATTTCAATGCCAATTTAGATGCTGCCAGCTGCCAGATAATATCTGCCCATCAAAGAAGGATGGTCCGTTATTATTTTATGATTGCAGGCTTGAAGTTATTTGCCTCATGAATAAGTCACCTCAGCCCCAGCAATTTACTTCAATCAGTTTTGATAAGAAAAAGAGACAACATGTAATGGAAACTAACTTGGAGAAGAATGAAGTCAAGGTTGAGGGTGGGGGAGATGAACTTCTATTGTAGTTGCAGTATATTCTACTAAACATGATTCATATCTCCATTGCTGGTTATCATGTGACCTTTTTTCAATTTAACATTATTGTGATTGCAAATTGCAAATGATCATGTGGTATTACATTGGTTTTGATTTTTCTTTTTTTTGGCTTATGTTTATTGATGCCATCGAGGGATGCACAAGGATTGGGGAATGTGGAAGTTTCTGATTGCGGATCAAATGTTAACTGTATATGGTTGTGCTTAGTGTGTGAGATTGATTGTGTTGTGTTGTTGGTAATGGTGTTTCTTTTCTTATTTCTTTCTTGCCGTGTTTCTCATCTCTTCTTCATATTTTCAGTGAGAAATTTTGGTTAATGAATCATGGAAACTAGTTGGGGGCCTTCCTCCTGTTTGAAGCTCTCTTAATAGGTAACTGCATCATCTTTTTGTTTATATGTGCGGCCTCTTAATGGGAAAAAAAAAAAAAAAAAACCCTGTCAATTATCCGCGAGACCAAATCAGGTGGCCGCCATGGTTGGTCCATCGGATCTGGAATCTCTTAAGTCAGCTTGCTGTTCCTTGGCTGATGGTAAGTTGCGCTTCTGAGAAATGCAAAATTCACAAGTAAATTATGGTGCCTAACCTTTGCACGGAGTTCTGTACATCTACCACCGCCTTAAAGAAGCCAGGCATCTCGTAAGGATATTTTCGTAGTTTTCCACCGCTACATGCTAGGAAAGGATCTCAGTGCTTGACAGGCTGGTAGAACTTTGAGGGGTTAGTATTATATAGATTCGTACTCGTTCTATGCTTTTTAACGATCTGATATTTTTTTTAATATATAAATAAAGTATCTGAACTTAAATTTTTATTTGCAAATTATTTTGATAGAATAACCATGTTACATAAAATGAGAACGCGGAATGTTTGCCCAATATTAAATTGTTAATGTCAAATCATGATGTTTTTAGATGTTGACAGCTGGATTAACATAACGATATCGTATTGATCAATTAACTTGTGTCTGATTGTGTTATTTTTTAGACTAATTTGTTTGATAAAAATAATTTTTAGATATTTACTTATAATTCTTTTTAAATATCAAATTATTAAAAAAAAAAAAAGGCTTAGTTCCATCTATTTCATTTCACCTAACTTTCAAAGATGAAATTTTAAAGTATCTGTTTTTTTTTTTTCCTTCTTTTAACTGCTGTGAAGCCACGAGAGATTAAATTGTGATTGTTTTTTATCTTCTTTCCTCTGTATAAGCTTCGAGAAAACAAGCGCTTTTTCAAGCAACGTCAGTGTCGATACGCTTTCGACAGCTTTTTTATTTCGTTTGGACAAGCTATCGTGCAGGAGTTCCCCTTCTATGTTCTTTCTTCTATTCATCCGTAGGAAAGCATTTATAGGGAGTGGAAAACATGACAAGGGTAGAGAAAATGATTCTTCAGGAGGTCTTCGCCCAAATAAAGATAATAGAATTTAATTATGGTACTCAAATTCTTTATTTTTTTTTAAGATATTTATATTCAATATTTTTATTAAACATATATTTAAATATAAATATAAAGATATAATTTTTTAAATAAATTTTTTTTAAAAAAAATTAAATATTTATATCGAATAAATATTTATGTTTAATACTTTCATCTATCGAAGTATGGTAAGAACTAGAGCAACACGACGAGAGTGCCTGGTTATGATACCAATTAATTTATTACCATCAACAATATTATGAAAGGAAAGTTGTCAATGCAATGGGCCGTGGCGCGACTTGCTGTTGTTGGTAATGGAGAGTATGGTCTTACATGCACCGCAGTCCCATTCATTCCTTTCTATTCATCTATACTTAAAAAAATTCTATGGCTATAATTCTTTTGTTCAACCTGAAAAAAAAAAAAAGTACCATGGAGTATTTGCTTTTCCTTTTTCCCTATGATTATTTTTTATTTTAAAGCTTCACCAGCCATTATTCCTTTACCACTCACTCTCTTTTCCTCAACTTTTTAAAAATTTTTAATGAAATCCCATATGAATTTGAATTATGATCGATTAATTGTACATGATATTTTTTTTGCATTGGCACGTAGATAATTTTATTTTCGGTTCTTTAGTTAATGATTAAAAGAAAAAATAGGGTATACTTGCTCGTTTTTTTTTTTATTAAAAAAATTCGTTATTATATTCTCTTCTTAAACATCATCTTAATCTATACTCCTTATTGGTTAATATTTTCCAATTGCAACTAAGATAATATGTTTTGTTTTCATTTGATTCTAAACTTAGTAAAGTCACTGATTCCTTGCTTAATCTCTGCCTCATTTGCTTTACCCTTTGCAATAACATCCCACAAAGTTAAACAGTGAAGCCTGAGGAGATGTAACGATATATGAGGTGAAAGAATTAAAGTTCCAAAAAAGTGAGAGATATGGACACTTGAAAGTGCTGAGTAACATTAAATCATTGTTCGTTCAAGGAAAGAGGCACACTATAAGTTTTCCAAGTTTCTTCGGTAATAGAAGACAGATCAGAAAGAGATGCTGGAAGGTAAAGCTTTGGTCGAAGACACGGATATGCCATTGAAGATGCAAGCTCAAGCTTTGGATTCTGCTTCTCGGGCGCTTGATCTCTACGAAGTCTTTGATTGCATTCCAATCGCTGCCTATATTAAAAAGGTTATCGAATCACTTCTTTTGCTTCTTTTTTTTTTTTTTTTTCTCTTTTCATTGGAAAAATTTTCTTGGATTAATTTTTGTTTAAGAACTATTCAGGATTTTGACAAGATGTATGGGCCTGGATGGCAATGCGTGGTGGGTACAAAGTTCGGTTGTTTCTTCACGCATTTCAAAGGAACTTTCATCTATTTTGCTTTGGAAACTCTCAACTTTCTCATCTTCAAGGGAATTAATTCTTCTGCTTCTACTTCTTCATGATCATCTCATCTTCAAGGGGAAGTTCCTTTTTTATTTTTTGTTTTTTATTTTTGTCTTCTTATTTCTTGATGAGCTGGTTTAATGGTGGAAATGGAAACGAATTTAAGACTGAAAGACAGAAACACAAAGTCGTTGATCATAATACAGGAATGGCATCTTTGGATTCTTCCATTGTTGAATGATGAATCGTTTAATACTTTGAAGTTGCATGTCCATTGTTTAAGTCCTTTTCTACTCGAATTTGGGTGTCAAATATAAATATATATCTGATTTTTTTTATTTATGTAATTGATAAAAAGTTATCGTACCTCCTATGGCCATTTGGCATTTCCTTACAATTGAAAATCTACGAAGGCAATGCTCCTTCCTACTATTTTGGGAACTAAATTAACAAAATTATAAGGAAATTAAAATTTGATAAGGGCAGCATTTTGCTCTTTTTGATAAATATATTGACATCTTTTTCTATCTTCACTTTAATCTATTTAATTTAGAAGTTCCAAGTTAATTAATTATGATTACTACGACAAATATTCTATCATTATGGTTTCAAGTAATACCAATATTTATAAATATATAGTTAAAAGTTTATTTTAGAAAAAAATTTATAAGTTCAAAACTCGAAGAAAATAACGAGTTTGACACTACATCTGCATGTATAATAAAGGATTAAGAATTTATTTAAGAAAATTTAAAAAGTAATACGAGTTTTCTTTTTTCCTTTTTGTCATGGAGGATACTTAAATTAGAGTTAACAAATTCAACCATTAATTCATAGCTTGAAATTCTATAACATATCTTGTCATTTAAGATACCGATATTGAAAATATTTGAATACCAAAATTTAGTATTTGTATAAAAATCATCAGCCAACTGAGTTAACCTCACAGCTTAAAACTCAAACTTAATACAATCATTTCACTTAGACTATCAAGACAGGACGCATTAAATAGAGAGAAATAGTATTCTTTTGAGATTGTTCCCTTTTTTTTTTTAAAAAAAAAACGACATTAAAGTAAAAAAAGAAATACTCCATTAATGACAAAAGTATAGTAATATATAAAAAAAACTTATAATTATGAAAATGCAATTAATTTCCTATTTATCTTACATTTTTAACATTTGTATTAAGAGCGGGATAATCTTTCTAATTCGTATTGAATGAAAGCCTTGGTTTAAACCTTAATAATTTAAATTATTTTAAATCATTATTTATCTAATAAAAATATTTTTATTTAAATTTAATTATAAAAATATATAAATATTCATATAATAAATAATATTTTAATATTTATTAAATATAAAATAAATTTACGAATTAAATCTGAATAAAGATGCGAAGAAAATTGAACCATTATATTTGTTGTTTTGTGGCTAGTAAATATATATCTGGAAAAGTAATTTGCGTATTTAATTTTAGATTTACTTTTTAATTATTAATTTTAATAAAGGAAAAAGAAAAAAAAGGTGAGTAGAGTTACTAGTTAGGGTCGAAAAAAAAAAAGGCTGTTGGAATTTGAAAAAGATGTCGTACCAAACGTTGACTGCCTCGATTCCACGTGGACAAATCCAGGCCATCAAATCCCAAACATGTTGATCTTTAACCATAGGGTTTGAAACTCCATTAGTCCGCCCCTTTATGTTTGAATAGATCTCCAGACCGTTTCATTTTCGCTTCGGCTTCGCTTCGCTTCGTTTTGCTCTGAATTTTCTCTTATCTTCTTCTTCTTCTTCTTCTTCTTCTGTAATCTTTTCAGTGCATTTGCAGATCTCTATCTTTAATTTGTCTTCATATCTTCGCTTGAATCTGCAAATGCGCGTCGTTTCAACTTCCTCTTTCGTCCGGTTCTCCTTTTGTCGGTTTTCGAAGCTCAGTTCGGTGAGTGCTTTTTTTTTCTTCTTCTAGGGTTTTCTTCATCTTATAAATTTGAAATTTCTTGGATCGATGTTGATGTCTAAGTTAAATAGTGAATGATTTGCTTTAATAACTTTCGATTCTTTATCCAATTTCCGAGTTGTTGAAAATAATTTTAATCTTGATAGTGATCTAGGGTTTTAATTTGAGAGAATTATTATAAATTTCAATTATTTGATTTTTTTTTTTTCAATTAAAGTATAACTCGAATTGTCTACAAAAGTTTCAAATCTTTGACTTCTGACTTTTTTAATTACTAGTATAAAATTTATTTTATATGTTTTTGATTTCTTTTTTCCTTTTATGTTAGTTTGTTCTGTTGTTAGGTGGGGAAGAACTTTCTAGTTAAGTTGATTTATAATGATTTTGAGAGCATATTGCGGAGAGAAGCGTTGTAGAGTTGGAATTGGGGTATGCAGCTTTATTCATCTGCAAAGAAACTATGGAAGGTGACGGAACAGTATCAACTCCTTCAGCTGGGCTCAGCATCAGCGATGGTGCTCAGAGAATGCGAGCTGTTCATGGGTATTTTCTTTTAAAAGCATAATGGTTGTTATTTTTAGTACCTCTTACTTGAAAATTTTAAATCCATTATTCGTGTTCTTGGCTGTTCTTGCCCTCCCACTATAATGTTTTCTTTTTTCTCTTATGTTATCTTAAAAGTTAGAAGAAATTGATTGTTTTATATGCTGCTGAGTTTTGCTGACTCTGCTTCCTTTCTGTAGGAGGATTACTGGTCCTACAAGACGATCTACAAAAGGACAATGGACAGCTGAAGAGGTATTTATCTTTCCCAAGTTATGGTTGTTCTCTTGTGTTTTAAGACAATACCTTCTTTTAACTTTATTGCTCTTGTTCTGTCATGTCCAGTAATTTCAGTCTTTTCCTTTAATACAATTATTATTGGTGGCCGTATATATGTGTATGTCTGCATCATTATATGTACGTATGTATGTATATGCATATTCTTAAATGATTTTTTCATCTGACAAGATAATTATATGGACTGCCAGGATGAGATTCTAAGCAAAGCTGTTCAACGTTTCAAAGGAAAAAATTGGAAAAAGATAGGTATAATTTCAAATTGAAGTGGCATAATAGCGTTGTGTGCATCATTTTGCATGATCTAATTCTAAAGCTGGTTCATCTGCAGCGGAATGTTTCAAGGATCGGACTGATGTTCAGTGTTTACATAGGTGGCAAAAGGTCTTGAACCCGGAACTTGTTAAAGGGCCATGGTCAAAAGAGGTGATTATTTTTGCTACTTATTTCTTTCTCGAAATTCCTTTATGTATTTGTTCTTGACAAAACAAACAATTTTTTCTTGATACTATGATGATACTCGGCGTTGTTTTTGTTAAATTTAAACAGGAGGATGAGCTGATAATTGAGTTGGTCAAGAAGTATGGGCCAAAAAAGTGGTCAACAATTGCTCAGCACTTACCTGGACGTATTGGAAAGCAATGCAGGGAAAGGTGTGATTGGTCGGCTGTTAGTTTTGATTTTTAAACCCACTTACATTTAGAACTTTGGAAAAGGCCAAGGCCGAGGCCAAGGGGATTTTGAACCTTGGAATGTGACCTTTCTTAGTATAGGTAAAAACAGCTGGGCAAAGCCTGGTTGCATTGATTAACCGGCTTGATTTTAGCAGTTTGTGAGAGCTTTTCCTTCTAGGGTGTGTTATTGTAGACATCTTCTCTTGTATTTAGTGAAAGTAATGCTCCCCTCTTTCCGCCAAAATATAAGAAAAAAAAATCTGTTCCTGTTTTGCATTTGTGCTCATACAACTATGTGCTGATGCAGGTGGCACAATCATCTCAATCCTGCAATAAACAAAGAGGCGTGGACTCAGGAAGAAGAGCTAGCTCTGGTTCGTGCTCATCAGATTTTTGGAAACAAATGGGCAGAGCTCACAAAATTCTTGCCCGGAAGGTATGTCGACTTATTGTTAATAGGCCATACTTTGTCTCACTCTTTTTACTTCCCCCTGCGACTGCAAGTCATCCTCTAATGTTGTCTAAAATCATTGTTCTGTTAATTAGTAGCCAATATATTTTTTGGATTTGAACTTACCAATAACATGCTTTATTTCCATCCTTGTGTGGGTAACAGGACAGACAATGCCATAAAAAATCACTGGAACAGTTCAGTCAAAAAGAAATTGGATTCTTACATAGCATCAGGCCTTCTAGAACAAGTTCAACTTCCCCTTCTTACAAATCAAAGCCAGCGTATGCCTTCCTCTTCTTCGAGGATGCCGATAAATGTAGATGATAGTGGTGCCAATTGTAGAAGAGAGGCGGAGGACATATCAGAATGCAGCCAAGACTCAAATATGGTTGTGTGCTCTCAGTCTGCAAGTGACTTAGCTAATGCTGCTGTACATAGACAAAAGCAATTCAACTTGACTGAAATGCCTGGTGTGCCAAAGGAGAAGAATTTCAGTCCAGCAACTTGTTCAGAAGAGTATTACCCATCTTTTGAAGATGCCAACTTCTCCATTCCAAAAATACCTTGTGAAGCAGGGTACTCCTCGAGTGGGGATTACCAGTTTGGGGAGCATATGTTGATAACTGATGATGAATGTTGTAGGGTCCTATTCTCAGAGGCAGTAAATGGTGGATGCTTTGCCTCTGAAAATTTTACACAAGGATCTAATACGGGTGAATTGGGTGGCTGCACAAATACATCACTTTGTCAGGCTTCAGACATCCAACTATCTGAAGCTGGAAGAACTCCAGCCTCACAATCTAATTGTCTGTCAAGGTCTGAGATATTGCCAACCTCATGCTGTCAATCTTTTGCATCTCCTTCACTTCTTTCAGTTGAGGATGGTACACTTATTTATGGCCGAGAGCCTGGTCAACTAAATGATCAACCTTCTGGAGCTCAAGAGCAAGAATTTTCTTTGAATACGCATGATGGCTTCATCTGTACTAATGATGATCATACATATAATACAGACCTGCAAGAGCAGTCATACCTTGCAAAAGAGTCTCCGAAGTTAGTTCCAGTGAATAGTTTTGGTGCAGAATCAAATGCCATGTTAACTTGCCCTACTGTGGATGAGAAGCCAAATTTGCCTGCAGAACAAGATGTCGGAGGTCTATTTTATGAGCCTCCTCGATTTCCAAGCTTGGATATTCCCTTTTTCAGCTGTGATCTTATACCGTCTGGCAGCGATATGCAGCAAGAATATAGTCCCCTTGGTATTCGCCAGCTGATGATGTCTTCTATGAACTGCATCACTCCGTTTAGGTTGTGGGATTCACCATCTCGGGATGATAGTCCTGATGCTTTTCTGAAAAGTGCTGCCAAAACTTTTGCTGGTACACCATCCATATTGAAGAAGCGCCACCGTGACCTATTATCACCTTTATCAGAAAGAAGAAGGGAGAAAAAGCTGGAAACTGACATGACATCCAGTTTGACCAAAGATTTCTCTCGTTTGGATGTTATGTTTGATGAGAGTGGGACTGGCAACACACCTCAGGTGTCTTCATCTGAACATAGAACCAATTCTGGAGCCTCTGTTGAAGAAATAGAAAACCCGTGTCAAGAAGTTGATGGGCAACATGACAATGGGGGAGATCACACTGAACCATTTGATGATAAAGCTCAGAAGAAAGACTGTAATGGAAGTAATTCTCTAGGAAACATAAGAAAAGAGTCTTGCCGTATTAATACCAAGGACAAAACTTATGCTCATGCTTCTGACAAACCTGTGAGTTCTTGTTTTTCTTTACTGTTATTTTGATGTTAGTTTTCTAGCTCAAGGTGAAGCTGCCAGATTACATCCATGCCAAACTTTTATTGAAGTCATATAAGATGTCGATAGTTCTATGTAAACCTTACACTGTTTTCTCTTCTGGTCTTGTGTTGGAAATGTTGGTCTTAATTATTCTTTCTTTATTTGTCGTACTAATCTTTTCCCTCTCTACTTCTAACAGGTCCAACAGCCTTCAGCAGTGCTTATTGAGCATAATGTAAATGATCTACTATTGTTTTCTCCTGATCATGTTGGTCTTAAAGCAGACAGGCCATTATTGTCTTCAAGCATACGAACTCCAAGAAATCAGCATCGTACAAGCTTTGGAACTGTATCAAATCAGGGTTTTGCTTCTGAATGCTTATTGGCAAATGCATGCTTAGTTGTTAGCTCTCCTACTCTGAAAGTGAAGAACAGTGAATGCCACTCAATTTCTGTTACTGCAGTACAATGTACCAATTCATCGGCAACCCTAGAGAATTTGGTTGGTAATGCTGGGATTGATGCTGCTAGTGAAAATTATAATATGTGAGGATGCTGCTCTCTATTGTAATTATAATGGCTATAGTATATACTATATTGTCTTGCTATTCAGTGTATTTTACGACAATAGCTGCTTTTCCTTTTATTTCTACTTCAAATGCTAGGATAAACTGATTGGTTCTTACCTGTTGCTTGCTTGACGTGGATATCCAGATTTGGTGAAACTCCATTCAAAAGAAGCATCGAATCCCCATCAGCATGGAAGTCTCCTTGGTTTATTAACTCTTTTGTTCCAGGCCCAAGGATTGACACAGAAATAACAATTGAGGTATAGCACTTTCAGGTAGATTCTAGAATTTAAACTTTTTTTATGCTTCCTAGTGATTGGAATTTCTTTACAGGACATAGGATATCTCGTGAGCCCTGTGGAAAGAAGCTATGATGCGATCGGGTTGATGAAACAATTAAGTGAGCATACTGCGGCTGCTTACGCTGATGCCTTGGAGGTTTTGGGGAATGATACTCCGGAGTCAATTGTAAAAGGAAGACGCTGCTCCAACAATCCTAACATGGACAAAGAGAATAACCAGTTAGAGAACCATTCTCATTTCGCTTCAAACATCTTGGTATTACTAAAACCATGCTTAATATATCCTCTTCCTTTGTTATTTAGGGCTATTCGTTGAAAATAATATGTGATTTGTTTGCAGGCAGAGCGCCGTGTCCTTGATTTTGACGACTGTGGAACACCAGGAAAGGGAACTGAAAACAGGAAGTCGCCAGCATCCGTGAGTTTCTCAAGCCCCTCTTCCTATCTTTTGAAAAGTTGCAGATAATGGTTTCTTTTGATTAAAAACCTCCCATGCTTGTAGTTTATATCATATATTTGTATCCCATCTTTCTTTTTTCTTTTAAAATTCTTCAAATTGTTGCCGAAAGAGAACGGATCTAATTAATTAATTGATAAAAGATTGTTCCAAGACGTAGATTCCCCAACTCTCTTCACTTTGACCATATGCAAAGGTTAACGAAATTATAGTTCATCCTAATTTTTTTAATTCCAAGTTGTAACTCTCAGAAATGGTTTCAATTTTTTTTTTTTTTTTTAAGTTTTAGAAGATTTATCAGCATTCATTTACCAGCTGTGCTGCAACTATAAGCATGGTTGACAGCAATTATGAGAAATGAAAAACAAGGAAAAAAAAAAGGCAATAAGTAAAGGCGTGGATTTTTATTTTAATCTGCAAGCTACTTTATTTCAAATGTAGCAGACTTAGGCTATACCCCGGAAGGGTGATAATTGGTTTGAACAGTTTGAAAGTGTTTAAAATAATAGTTTTAAATGGTCTTACATAGAGCCACTATCTATATACTAAGTTTAGATTTGATAATTCATATATGCTGGCCATAAAGACTACTTGCTCTGAATTCAATCCAGTGAAAGGTAAAGAACATTCCAATTTGTTCGATGATGTGGCTCCATTTGCCAGGTTTTCCTGCCAAAATGTAAAGAAAAGAAATATAATTACGAGGATGAACCTTTGATTAGAGGTAGCTCTTGAAGCAATGCAATGTGTTTAAAAAGAACGAAAGATAAAGCATTTCTCAAAGTTGAATGACTTTCAGCTTTCATTGTTGCAAATATATCATCAGAATTTCGCAAATGAAAAAACGCCTAAGAAATTTGCAATAAGATCAAAAGGAGTTTTGATATGACCTCTACCATCCGTATACCCTTCAATTCCATTGTCCATTCATTGTACATGTTTCCGTTCATGGTATGAAAC
>JBBYHM010387180.1:0-15099 GCA_038381775.1 Adansonia rubrostipa | reverse complement strand
TGCTTGTTTATGATGTTATTATATTTCTCATTTTTTGCCTTACTAACTTATTTCCTTTTGTAGTGTTATTGTGCATTTATATTTAAAATTCATTTTTGCAGTAAAATTTATGAGGTGATATTCCATGTTGGTATCTCTCCAGTACCTAATATGAAACATCCAATTTTTTGAATCTAATCCGAACATTATTTTCACAAAAAAATCTCTATGTTCCTCACACCCTCGAGGTGCATAGGTGATCTAGTTTTTCTTAATAAAAAAACCCTGGATATACATTTTCCTAAATTTTATGCCATAAAGAAGATTATATCTAAATAAAAACCAAATAGAACTTATTTAACTGAGACCAAAGTGAGATATAGTTAGTAGGTATCGATTTCAAGTGTCGTGGGGATGCTAGTCCTTCCCTACGCATAAGTAACTCTCGAGCCCAACCAACGAACCTCTAGACTTCGTAGACCTTGAAATCAGTGTTGCAAGTTTCATAACTCGTAATATTATTTTAATAGGCGTCTGATCTTGCCTAGCCTAAAATGATCAATGGTAACTCCAAGTTTATGGCCACTTTGTGGTGGCCACTTTGTGGTGGCCATCCGGGTCTAGTTGGATGAGCGACTCGTTCGATGGCCCCCTATCCCCTTCATATCACCACGCCTAATCTAAATCCCAATCAAGGGATAGCTCAAAGACTTGACCATAACCAACCATCATTTATTTTTAAATCGAGTGCGCTATGCCCTTTGGATCGTCAAAGTTTTAAAGGTAGGGCACATGGTGACAATTGACATTAAGCTTATAAATAAAGGTGAACATTAACATTTTCAACAACTTTAAATACTTATAAACTTTTTTGATATTCTAGAATATTCATTTCTCTCAACTTTTCATCATTTTTCTAAAGGAGAAAAGCTTGGAGTAGGTGTAATCTCTTTCTCATCTCTTTAATTTCAACTTAATTAGCATGTTTGATGTTTGATTAATGCCTATTCTTGCTTAGATGTGGTTCAAATAGACCTATTCCTTGCTTTTTTTAGATCAACCACCTTTGATTCATGATGCAGTGATGTTTTGATCTTAAATTAAATTAGGTTTAAGTTAGATCTAATGGTATTGAAACATGATTTATGGATTAATTGAAGAAATAAGTTGAAAATCATGCTAAATGATAGCTTGATTGAAGTGTTCGAACAATGGGAAACTTCTAAACCAGGTTCAACCAACTTGATTTTGATAGATGTTGATGATTGAAGCTTAACTGAGCTAGACTCTAAGTATATTGAGCTAAAATTATAGCCAAAAAATATAATATTTTTGTTACTCAACCAACCATTAAGAGAAGTAAATACAATAGGTACATTAACCACTAAGATTGACGAAGTAGCAATTAATGCAAAAATAGCCAATTGGAAAGCAATAAAATATCATGATCAAATCTTATGTCCTTCAACTTAGTGTAATGTTTGAACAAGATTGGAAACAACATAGATAGGTTTGGCCAAGCTTAGATGTTTATGATCTTTGTCTTGAATTTCCTTAGATGATGAAATCATGATGAAATTTTGATGAAATGAATTGAATTGAGTTTAGGTTAGCTGAAATTTGAACTTAATCGATGAAACCTTAGTTTCACATGTTAGAGCTAAGCTTGAATAGTTAAAAACATGCATTGAATGATAATCATGTTGATTGAATTGAAATCAAGCTTTTTCTCTATGTGATTGACTGTTAAATGATGATAATTTGATGAGAATGAATGATTAGATGAGTATGCTTAGCTTAGGTTGACTTGGTTGACCTATGTAGTGTTTAGAATAGGTTTGTGGTTGATTACTTGCTAGAACAAAATAGGTAGTATTCTATATGTTGGTTAAAATATTTGTTTAGAATGTTTTTAGGTGAGTTTGCATAAAAAAAGTCCTTTAGAGCAAGCATTACCTTACTTTATTAATGAGTGTGTGATGGTTTGGTTTTGTTAAATAAGTTTTTTTCAAGAATAACTTGGGGGCATTCAAATTTATACTTGAATTTAGAGCAGATTTAGAGCATTAAATAACATTTTTTTGAGATTTTTTACTAGTTTTTATGAACTAAAGTTTTGTAAAGATTAAATGGAAGCCATTGGGAATGATTAGGATGTGTCTAATGTGGTTGTTTGGAGTCATTTAGTTGCTGGTTACAGCACTTGAGTGAGTGGCATTGGTGTGCCTCTCACTTGTTGAGAATAAATGAATAAAATAAAAATAATAAATGTGAGTCATTCTTGTGACTGTGTAGCATATCGCCTACATTGGCATTTCATGTTCTAGGTCGAGTCACTTAGAGATTTCTGTTATTTTCTATCCTATGACATATATATAATGTCTCTAGCCTTTTTACTAGATGTTTGAACATCCAAAAGTTGGTTATAAGAAAGTTTGTTATAAAAATTAGAAATAAATATTCATGATGACATATTATTATTGAGTCATTGCAATTTTTCAGCACAGTGGTTTTGAAAAGGAAATATTTTTGTCCATAATTCTGGTGGTATTAATTTTTGTTTATATTTTTTTGTAATCTTCATTGGATTCACAGCATAATAGACTTTTGAAATATCCAATTCCATGTTCGGACATGCTTGGAAAATTTTCCAAAAGATGAGTTGTTTGAATGGCTCTGTTTTCACGCCTAAATAGTAATACAAACTGTATTTAGTGAGTATAAGCATTTTTGTAGATTATTCTCATATTTTTAGATTAAAATAGGATAAATAAGCTTTCAAATATGCCTGGCTCATTTGGTGGGTGTTTTGGATGAATTAGGAAGAAAAATTGAAAGGCATGCTGTTTGGGCATGCAGTGCGATGCAATAATGTCCAAATAAAAAATCCAATTTGATATTCAAAATGATTTTCTAGAATTTTTAAGTATTTTTAGGTTGAAGTATATTGAGTCAATATTCATAGAAATTTAAGTTTGTGATTTTATGTGTTCAGAATAATCTAAAATAAATTCAAAGAGCTCAAAATGTCAAAACTATCAATTATTTTTTAGTATTTTAAGGTTTAGGTTTCACTATTTTAAGGCATTCGAATATATCAGAATCAACTCCAGGAGTGTCATTTTGTGTGTCAATAGGTCTAGGACTACTAATAGAAGGTTCCTAATGACTTACATAAAAGCTCTCAAGTAAACAAAAAATTGAATAAAACATGGTTGTATTTTCTTTAATTTAGTTTATGTGTCTGACTTTGAAATTTCTTTTGAAAGGCTGATTTGTAAATATTTTTGGAGTCATACACTTTTTTTTTTTAATTTTCCATTTGAAAAATTTTTTGCTTTAAATCAAGCTACAAATTTAAGTTAGTCCCAAACTAAAATTTGATTGCTTACTTGGGTACCCGAGATAAGTCTTGGGATACATGTTTTCATTTTTCTATGATATGTTTATTTTTCATGAATAAAAAGGGGGTTATGGTTGAATAGTTGATCAACTAAAATTATGAAAAATATAATTCGGATACGAGTGATTAGTCAATACCAAGTTTTAGGCATTACAAGAAAGATCGATCCTTACTTGTGGTGTACTCAACTCCTGAGCCCAACTTTGTAGATCTCTGATATATGTAGTCCATAAAATCATTCCTGTAGAGTTTTGTAAATCTTTAGTGAATGATTTTAATGGATGCCTGAAGAAAGGTTGGATCACCTAAATATGAAGGCCATTTAGAGTTGCACCAAGAAAATCTTAGGTGATAGCCCTAATCCGAATGATCGTTGTTGGAATAAAAATAATCATTCAGCATGTTGTAGTTTCCAACATATTGAATAGATTCAGCATAAATTGTGCAACAACCACTAGTATGTCTTCCCCCACATAATTCACAACTTATGAACAGGCTTTGGGTAGCACTTACATTCAAATTGTCAAGCTTCTTGAAAAGAGTGTAGATATGACATTGATTGTGTTCCTTTATTTAATTTCCTTGTATGACCATTAGTAACTATAAAATTCCATCTCTTTCAATTACCTGAAAAATAATAAATAAATAAATAAATAAAAAGCTTAAATTAAGGTTAAGATTGCTTGGTATTAATATTAACAAATATTGTAAAGCAATTCCCCACAACGTTGCCAGAAACTTGTTATCAGATTCAACCATGTAAGTGCACATATTGCAATGAGTAATATAGTGATAAAGTAGACTGTCGATCCCATTATGAACTGATACCAAATTTGTTAAGTACTAAAATTAAAACAACCTATTCTTATTCAAATAAACAATTAAAAGTTAAAAAAGTAAATAATAATAATAATAATAATAATAATAATAATAATAATAATGATGCAAATAATAAATAATAAAAGCTAGGATTACAATTTCCCTCAACACTTCATTTGAATAAAATCCTACTTTCTTAACTTGACTAATGACAATAAGTTATTAACCTAAAGTTTTAATTTATTTATAAGTATTTTTCGACGGCCTTATAAAAATATCTCTTAATCGATTTACTATATTTATATGCAAATTGAATTAAGAAAAACTCATTAACCTTAGACTCTAATTGGGTTACATATAACATGCTCATATGTTGCTATCTAACATGCAGATTAGTTCATCATAATAAATAAATATGAAACATATGTCATTCAATCTAGGTCTAAATATAATATTTGTTTTTCCAAGTTCATTAAGGTTCAAAAATCAATCTAATTGATGATCAAGCAATTAAAAGCATTAAGAACAAGATTGAACAAATAACTTAAATATCATTAAATCAAGAAAAGATAATAAAATAATCCAAACAACATGTAAGTTTCATTGTAACCCTAGCAAAATAAATTTAGTTCATAATAAATAAAATATGAAACCAAGGAGTTTCACCATCATAAATATTATAAGTAAGATAAAAAGAGTAAAAAAAAAAGAGAAAACTAGGAGGTTAGGTATTTAGTCTTTAAGGTTCTCCAAACTCTCTTTAGTTTCTTGAATATTATGGTGACTGTTCTTTTCCTAATGAACTAAGTGAAAAAAATAAAAGCCTAAAGTCTACTCTCTCCAATCTCTAACCTAAAAAATCTTATATATAGCCAAAACCTTGGAGAGAAAAAACTTGGCTACAAGTAGCTTAATTAATTTATTTTTGAAAGTTGCCAAACTATATCCACTTTGCTTCTTAATTAAGTTGTTGTACTTTTGGAAACTCTTTTAGAATTTGACCTACATAAATACAAAAATAATAAATAACTATATAATTTTAGATATAAATTAAATATATATAATTAATATAAAATAAACTAAAAATTAATTAAATATAATTAAAAACATCCAAGACTTAGCTACTATAATAGATATAATGAGACCAAATAACTCTATTTTATAGAGTTATCACTAGATAATAATCATGATTTATAAATATAAGATTGATTAATAATTAATTGAAAATGTCTGATTCATTTAATTCTAATCAATTAAGGATTACAATACATATATTTATTATAATAAGAATGTTAAGGAACTTAAATGTCACATTGATTAAAGAACATGGCTTATGAAATATTAAATTGGAATTAATTAAGGACGTAATTAGAAGAAGTTAAAAATTTCAAGGACTAGGTTTAAAATCCAATAGATATAGTTAAAAAGCTAAAATCTATTTGGAATAGGATTTGATCAAACCCTTCTCTAAAAATGCTTGATTGTATCTTTATCTATACTCTATTTATTCATCTCATATGTCTAGAACCTTAAGAATATTAGAGAGTTAGTTGCATATAACTAGCATAACACTAGGCCAAGGTTTATCTCATCCTTCTTGAACTACCTTTAGATTATGGACACTTAGACAATCGAAGGTTTATGACAACTTAGCTTGGTGTTTTTTGGAGAATTGAAAGGCTTACTTGATTGCTATGTTTGGTTGTGTTCTTTATAATCAACATTTGAGTCTTTGTTTTAGGTATTGAAAGTTTTAAATTTTGATCCATTGTAGATATCTTTCCAAGTTCAATTTTCAACAAATCATATATTGTTCCACTTGAAATTTCAATTATGTCTATTGTAAAGTATACTCTACCTAAGTTAAACAATACCAAACCAACAATCATCACTAATCTACCTAACTTGAACAACACCAGATTAACAACTATCTACGACATCAACTCAGACTCAACTCTAACAAAATTTGTAGCTAATCTCACAACTAAATGCAATCTTTAGCCACTATTTAAATATAACTTCTATTTAAATTTCAAATTGTAACAAACACAGAAGTTCAAATATTTTGGATAACTGATATCTATATATATAGAGTTTCCTGATGAAGTAAAAAAATTAGCTTCCATTCCAAATACACTTAGACATTATTTGACATCAAAGCTTCTTGCTTAAAAGTCTTTGATCTTAACCTTTTTTTTCTATCCACGGTTGGCAACAAAAATCTTGCATTCACTACTAATTCAAACGTGATAAAAATAGAAACAATACCTATAAATGTTATAGCATGAATACGAAAAAGAAATGCTTATAATTTTCCATCTTGGATGAATTAGCTCTATTCACTACTTGATGGTCATGATATTATTGGATACATAAATGGAATCATTCCTTGTCTAGAAGCCACAATCTCCATCAATGGAAATCAAAGCCAAAATAATAAAACCAACATTTATAAATGTAGTAGCATAAATCTTTCTGAAAATAAATGCTTATAATTTTCCATCTTTGATGATTCAACTCTATTAACTACTTGATGGTGATAATATTATTAGATACTTAGATGGAATCATTCCTTGTCTAGATGCCACAATCTTCATCAATGGAAATCAATGTCAAAATCCAGCTCACACCTTCTAATGTAAGTAGGAAAAATTCCTCTTGCATGCTATAATAACCTCAATGTTTGAATCTATAGTACAAATCATTGCAACTATAAAAACCTCTAAAAGAGCTTGACAAAAGCTCACCACTATATTTGCCTTTAAAGCATGATATATAGCATGTCATTGAAAAATAAGCGCACAATGCAACAAAAGAAGGTGATCAATTGCAGACTATATGTAGCTTATGAAATGCATTACAGAAGAACTAGCATTGGCTAAGGAACCAATTCTTAATGATGATTTGATTCACTTCATCATTAATGGCCATTACATAGGCTTCAAAGAGAATAATTAGAGATTGTGAAATTTCCATCTTATTTAAAGAGCTGCATGACAAATTCACAAATTATGAAAACATTTTTAGATAAGAAAAACTCATTAAACACCTATAGAAACTATCTAGAAAAACTAAAAGTAATCACTCCTAATCATTCCCCCATATACAAATCACAGCAATTTTTCATATCAAAGAAAGAGATCAATTCCAAATGAAATCTTATTTTCACCTAAATAGTTTTTTAACTATGTGACAAAAAATGACTCAATGCTAAATATTACAAAAGCTCTACATTATTCGACAAAGAACTAGTCGCAAATCATGTCGCCACCTCTTAACTAAAGGATTCTCCAAAGTAGATTATTGGTACAGGTGCCCTGCATCATGTCCCAACTAACTTGAGCAATCTTTCATTGTAGAAAGAATATGGATAGCCAAAAGAAAAACTTGTGAAACATGGGATGAGTTTAAAAAATCACTTATACTAGTTTAACTATTCTCCATACATCCCATAAAACCCTTAACTTAATAGGTCAGACATATGCCAACTATGAAAAAAAATTTGCTTTTAGTCTCTAAACTATGCCAGACTTTTTTTTCCTTTTATTGATTAGTGAAGGATCTAGCTACAGAGGCACTAGTAGTGAAATGTCTAAGTAAAAATGGCATTTATGAACTACCAAGTTGCATGAAGTCTTCCTCAAATCCCATCCAAGCCGTGTTAATAGTCAAAGATTCAATTAAGCCGTGGCATAATCACCTTAGTCATCTTTTTTCCAAAGTCTTTAATCATATGTTTCAAGTTTTTAACTACTCTGTTCGACCTCTAATAAATAGCTTATCTATGATTCTTGCTACTGCAATAAAGGTAAAAAAAATGCTATTTGCTCATTTGATTCTAACAAGTTCTACAACTCTTAAGTTAATAAATACTAATATATGAGGACTAATGTATACAACATCTATGGATGGTTTTAATTACCATGCGATTTTCTTTGATCA
The DNA here is from genome assembly GCA_038381775.1 of Adansonia rubrostipa. NCBI lineage: Eukaryota > Viridiplantae > Streptophyta > Magnoliopsida > Malvales > Malvaceae > Adansonia > Adansonia rubrostipa. Next base: position 6,956 of record JBBYHM010387180.1, on the reverse strand, counting down.
CTATGCTAAGTATATGGTTATGCCATATTAAAACAGGTATGATATCTACTTAATATTCTAATCTTTCAAAGCCTTAGTTGAAAAACTTTTCGACACCCCCATCATCACTATGTACTTTGACAATAAAGGTGAATATAAAGCTTTGTCTAAGTTTTTTGGCATGTATGGCATTTCTTACCTAATCGCTCTACCTCACATATCACAGGATAATGGCACTACAAAAGGATGACACCAACAGGTTAATGAGATTGAGCTAGTAGTTTTGCACCATGTATCAATTCTATTAAAATTTTGGTCTCATACATTTAAATTCGCTGTGTACCTTAGTAACAGGCTATCAACACCTATACTTAACATGAAATCATGATTTGAAGAACTATTCAATATATAAGAAATTTACCAGTGTTTAATATAAAGGCACCTTTATATTTTTAGTTTAAAAACATTATTTTTTAGTAAAACCAGCCATTCTCAAGGATAAAAGTTGTCTTTTCTCAATCTTCAATTTTTAACTTCACGTGATTATAAATTTGAGAAGAAATCCATGAAACTTAAAAATTTATAGCCTAAGCAGGCATCCACTAGTCTATTGATTGAAGGTAAACTGTTATTTGGACAAGCCTTATTTAGATCGATGAGCTCAACATACATTCTCTAGTTTTCATTGGATTTCTTCACCATCACTGCATTTACGAGTCATTTTGGATGCTTCACTTAGAAGTCTAATGGCCAGTACTTGTCCACTTTTATTGGTCAGCTTACATGCACTCTAGTCTAAGTTACCATTTTTCTACTAATTGGTTTAGAGATAAGTTGATGATAAGCTTACAAATGACAAAATTTATACACTTTCCATTTCTTAGTTTTTGTTATGTTTTTATCATTATTTTGGTTACTTATGTTTATTTTTCAATTTTAAATTTAATTTTGGAGAATGAAGCAAAAATATATTAATGAGTATGTTGTTGAGCTTATAATATTAGAATCATAAGTACGAAAAAAACTGTTGAAGTTAAAAAGATTAGATTTTTTAGTAAAAGCTTGATAATTGTACTCCAAATAATAAGGAGATACTTGTCTAAAAAGCATTAGAATTGGTCAACGAAATCTATTTTGAAAGTGACATCCGAATTTTCTACTTTGAATAAGATTTTCCAACATAGTGTTTTCAGCCTCTATAAATAGGAACTTAACCTTTTTCTCTTTCTTTCCTTTTTCTTTCATTCTTGCTTAAATTTTCTTATGAATCTATTTTTCAACACATCAACTATGTGCAACTAAGTTTTTCTTTGGTTAAGTGTGATTTCAAAGCCTTAGACATAACTTTGTAATTGATTTTCAGAATTATTCAACAACTATCTATTGAAATTGCTAATATTCTTCTAGAAAATATTTTGTTTAGGTGCACAACTTAATAAACCTTGATAATTATTTATTTCTAGATTGGGAATCTTGATTCGTAATTATCTTGTTTTCCTATTATTAGTAGCAGTTTGTGATCAATGATTATGGTTAAGATTTTATTCAATGCAATGTGGGATACAACCTAGATTAAACAATTTAAGCTCGTGTATTTATTGCTTAGATCAATCTATCTTTCTCATCTTAAAGCTTCTATTAAATTAAATTTGGGGAGCTTATTCAAGGTTATTTAATAGTTTGGGATTAAATAGAAAGCTTGTGCTATTTAGTGACAAACTAAGAAAAGATTAAGGTAGCAGAGCTTGTTGCTATCTACAATTCATAATTTTAAGATATAATTGGAGATAATTCTGATTTTAATTTATAGTCTAAGTTTAGAGTGGCAAATGATTCCTTAATGTACTTTTATTATTATTCTCACTTGTTATTTTATTTTTAAATCTTAGTTTTACTTTTAGATTTTCTTATTTTATTTGCATCTCAATACAATCAACCCCTACATTTGAGTTTACTTTGCTGTTTTTGTGAAGTCTTTTTTAATTTGTTTGGTCATATTAGATTTAGAGTTTTGCATCAATAACTTATAAATTGACAACAGTCTCTTTGGACACGATATGTCTTATTACTATACGCAATAACAACCACAGTAAGAATTTAAAAGATACATTATTTAATGTATTAGTTGGCATTCAAAGTGTGCATAATTAGATTTTGTGTGAATAGAGGGCATATCAGTAGCATACAACCAAAGGCATTTATGTTTATTTACAAGAAGCACATTAAGCACTATTTGGCCTAATAATCTAATAGTGAACTAATTTGCATAGTCATATTGAGACCATCCTCGTATAGAGAGGGACATGGACAGTTTTTTAACTAGTTCGGCCTTTATTAGTTGGTATCTTCCTATTATCCAGTGTGTCCAGCATTAACGTTTATGCTGTAGATTGGTTAATCATGTTGACTTTAAATGTACTATCAGCTCCTCAATGCTGTTGTTTTGTACTCATAAAGAGTAACTTGTTTTGCTTATCTTGTCTTATGAGTTGGAAAGATTTCAAGTGACATTGGCAAGCAGTGGTTTGATTCGTTTTCTAACAAACCTGTGCCAGTGGGGATGGAAACTTCATATTGAAGCAATAAACTATTTTTACTATTTTGGTCTTTTTCATTAATGTTCATCCAAATATGATATGGTAGGCTAATCGTGGTCGACCACTAAAAATTATATCATGGTAATTACTGTGTGCTTGCCATCTCCAATAGTCTTTAGTAACACTATGGGAGTTTTGATAGAAATTCGCTAATGGACAAAGCTGAAGATAGGCCTTAATGGTTTTCTACTCATCTTGAATGAAACCCATCTTAAGGAACGCGTCATATTGAATTATTATATAGCAATGCCACTATCAGTCAATATCCTTTTAGCTTGGTAATTTCAAACTATTGGATATATTACTATTTTTGACCATGTTTCTTGAAGATTATCATCTAATCATTATGCTTTCATTTCTTGGGGACAGCATTAGTTTTCATCACATTTCTCAAATGTGATTTCGTCTTCAATCTACTCGTAGTGCAGCATTTAGTGGCTGCAATAGTAACATTAATGACCTTGCAGATAGTTTTTTCTTTTTTTTTTTCTTCAGCTTTAGTCAGTCAACATAATATTTTAGGTCAACGGGCAATCATGCTCATTGTGCATAGCCTCCTTTTTTCACAAACTATTTCATTTACAATTTTTGAATGGCACGCATTATGACGTCCTTAAGGCTGATACATTCTTCGTTTTATTACTTGTGTTAGAGCGAAACATACTTCACTTTTAGGGGTTTCTACAATTTGCGTTAGCTTGTGGAGGTGGTGGTGGCTTTAGAATACTTTTTGGGTGATCACATTGAATATGTCGCTTTCATGGCATTTAAAGGGTGTAGCTTTCAAACTTCTTGTACATTCTGCCAGTCTCGTTCACGAGATTACTAATTAGGGTAGCTTTTGGGTGAGCACCTTCATTTGTAACTTGGCCTATTACAAGGAATCTCATCTTGCCTTTTTTTATTTCGATTCTAACACTCAATATGGGATCTTTTATCCCTTTTTAGTGCTTCTTTCAACTAATTTATTTCCTCTCCATCATCAAATTTGTTTAGTTGGTTATCACTTAATGCATAACGTAGATGCTAGCATAAACCTACTATGACAACTTCTATGCCTTAATCAGCTATCAAAACTTTCCTTAGAAGGTAGCTGTGTTGAATTGCCATATAGATTTCTTTAAAGTCTCATTTTGATTTTGTTTTACCGCCACTACGATTTTTGGCTTTTTAATCAACATTCGATGGATCAAGAAATGATTTTTTGATTGAGTTGCTCGAAATTTTCTAGCAAGCCAAGTGCAAGGCAATAGTATCATGCTCTTGCATGCCCTTTCAAAATGAGAAAAACTTTGTATTTCATTGCATCAGATGTTTTATGAAGATCTGTGATTCACTTGCAGTGGCTCGAATAGTCATGACGATCTTTATTATCATCATATACATTTTTTGAGTTTCATGTTTGGTGAGGCCTCTTTTTTCCTAACTACTAAAGAGAGTGGATTATGTTCTTCATCGAGCCATTCTAGCTCATTGCCTTTGTTTTCTTGAGGCTCTTGATTTCTTCTCATAAGGCCTCAATTTGCTTTATCAACTCTAGGTTCACCTTTCACCCAGGTATATATTTGTTATCTATGGTGATCTTTGTTTTGGTGGAAAGTATTGTCCTTGTTCTTATCATCTTGCTCATTGTTCTTGGACAAGACAAAGCTTTCTTATTCACAATGGTGACTGGAGTTTCTTTAGAGTTGGGAAAGTTATTGGTTTGGTTGTTGAAAGGCTTGTTGTTGCATGGCTACTTAGGCGTTTAACATTTGATTTGGGTGAATAAGCTACAAAAATTATTTGCGACTGGAAGCATAGTGAATGTATGGGTAGTTTGGCATTACCATATTGAATGGGGTGGATTTGAAGGAAAAAGTAGCCATTAAACTAATCCAAAATTGGCACATTTTTGGGTAACTACACATTAAGCATTAAAGATGTTATAGCTGCAAGACCAGTCGCCGTCGATGCTTTAATCATTGAGGATGTCATAAGAGTGGCATTTTCAAACCCTGTCACATTTTTTACGTTGTTTAGGGGGAATAAATTGGTTCCAAAAACAGCTTGGACTATTACGACAGTGGCTATAGTTGCTGGGGAATGGTGGTTTTTCGTATGTTGCTATGTGGAGTTCAAAAGAGAGACAGATAGCCATGGAAGAGTTTTTAATAATAGTTTCATCTATAAGGCAGCCATGTACTTAAGGGCGCAGTGAGTGGGGCTGTAAAGAGGCATATTAGTAAATTTGCAATAATACCAAACAAAAATATTACTGGTGATCACGTGCCAATACAAATTCAATAGCTTGACATAAATTATTGTGAGTCAGCACTAATCATTTTTATTCTACATGCAATTTGTCACTCTAACAAATCTATCTAATTTGAAGAAATCTTAAGCTTCATGAAAGTTTTTCCTAGTCTTTTTTTTCAAAAATAAGTTTAGACTACCGTTACACATGGGAAATAATTAACACCCTTGTAATGTTATTCCGAGGATAATATCTAATGTTACCTTAAGTTGTTTTAAAATGATCTTTATTTTATTTTATTTAAATATTTGCAAATTTTCAAAATCCTTTCCATTATTTGGGAGTAATTCCAAGAATTCACCTCATTTAAGGAGTCTTTAATGTAAACCATTTGTTCATATGAGAAGACTCCATAGTTGGATTTAGTATTTCATAAAAAAAAAAAATTCATGTATTCTAATCATGGTTTTAATTATTTAACTATTTTATTTTTATTTAAATATTTATTTTTTAGAGTCTTTTTCAGCATTCGAGAGTAATTCTAAAAGCCTACCTCACCTCAATGGAAACTATTCGTTCTTATAAAGAGGCTTCGTAGTCAAAATTATATAAATTTGATATTTATAAAGATTAACATTAAAACTTTAGTACACAGAAAAACTTTTAGGTTACTTTCCACCATTCAATTTAGATACCTAAGAATTTCCCTCACCTAGAAATTCTTTATAGAAATTAACCATTCATAACTTTCTAGAATTTCATTATAAGAAAGTTTTGATTTGGTTATTTACGTAATTTATTAAACATATTATGTAAATAAATAAAACAAAATCTAACTAATTATCTTAATTAATAAATATAGTAAATTAATAAAATAGTTAACAATCAATAAAAAATATGCTAAATGTTGATTAATAAACAAAATAGATGAATAAACAATAAAATAAAATTTTACAATAAACAAAAATTAAAACCAAAATCTAAGTTAAAAAATAATTGTTTAAAATAGTTAATTAAAATAGTTGGTTAAAATAATTAACCAAAAAATTAAAAAAAAAGTAAAGACATAAAATGTCTAAAAAAAGTACTTAAAAAATAAAAAAGAAATACAAACAAAAAGAAATCAAAATAAAATAAAAACTAGGAAAAAATGAAATCTTTGTGATTGGGTTGGGTCTGCGCGTGGGTCCAATTGTGGACTTTACCTTAACTCGAACTTGCGCTAAGGATCTAATTTGAATCAAACTTCAATTTTACATGAAAAAAATCTTTCCTTTGTTAGTCGGAGTACAAGTATACTCCTTGATCTTTAGTAAAGGGGATTTGAAGCTGGCTAGTAATGGACCTACTTACCGTGCTACTAGACCAGCTGCGGAGCTAAGGCAAAAAAACCATAACATTTCCTTTATCTAAGCTTTTTGGGTTAGAACCTCCTTTATGATACACTAACTACAGCCGGCCAAATGACAATAACTAGTATCGATTGATGGAGGAGAAACATATGTAAGTTAGTAAAATCGTAGGTCTCACCATATTTAGGATTCAGAGAGATATGTATTGGTCTGGCTTTTTTCCCCTTTAACTGAGTGGTAGAGTCGCACTCTTCAAAAGCCCTAAGACATAGGCGTAAGTCATTGGTAAATCTGATTAAAAACCAAAATTTTTTTTTTCAGCTCAATTTATTTAATTTCTAAAATACTTGTTTTTTTCTCTAGAAGAACCCACAATCTAAACACCTTTCTTAAAACCAGCTTTTATGATAAAAAACTTCAACAAGCAAAAAAAATTTCATATTTTCCAAATTGTGATGGTCAACACTTATGAAATAAAAAAAGGTTTTCAGAACCAAATTCGGTCACTAAAAATTGATAAACTCATCGAAAGTTTCAAAGTATGAATTTTTCGATGCTCAAAAAACCCTAATAAATTTTGTTGTTTTTCGTTTTTTCAAAATTGTTTTGGCACTCTTCTTTTGGACAAAACACAAGGCATTCAAGCATAAAAAATTGGAAGAGTTTTTAAAAGTACCTTTAATTTTGAAAAACTAGATTTTTATTTTTATTTTGTTTTTTTGCTCTAATGATTTTTGTGTATATTGGGCTTAGCATTCAACGGGTATAAAAACTAGGTTTTTCTACTTGTAA
>JBBYHM010387150.1:0-15103 GCA_038381775.1 Adansonia rubrostipa | reverse complement strand
CGGCAGGATTCGAACCTGCGCGGGCAGAGCCCACATGATTTCTAGTCATGCCCGATAACCACTCCGGCACGCCCACTCCGTACATCATGGGGCTAAAATGATTCTGTATTTTTGCGTCTATGACCATTTTTGTATTTTGCAAGGGTTTTTTATACGTATAGATTTATATTTAATACACAAAATATAATTTTATACATTATTAATAATTTAAATTATATTATTTTGTTAAAAAAATAGCAATATTTATTTAAGTTTATCTATATGTCTATATGTATGGATTTAATGCATCGATAATATATATATATATATATTTATGCATTATCTGTTAACTAGATAATATTATCTCATTAAAAATTTTTAATAAATACAACTTAACTTATTCATAATGATGTGCCATTATCTAATTAGTTTACAATGTATAGATTTATATATTATAAATACATCAATATAAATATTTTTTATTCTTAAAATTTTTTTATAAAATGGTATCAACTACTTCATTTTAAGTATATAAATATATGCTATCAGTTAATCAAATTTTATTTTATATATATATATATATGATATTATAATTTAACGAAACAACTTTAGCATTAATATTATAAATATATCAAGTTATTTTTAGGATGAATTTAGACAAGTAAGTTATTTTGCCAGATTGGATGATTACTCACAAACAAGTTATTTTGCCATATTGGATGATTACTCACAAACAACAATTTTATGAATATTAATTTTTTTTAAAGTAATTAGATAGTTTTTTTCTCTATTGGAACAGGATATATTATTTCATTCATTTCTAAAGAGTACAATCAACAAGTACAACATGAGAAATTACATCAGAGCATTCTTTTACCTAAAACGTATCCTTTGTGATTTTAATCAGATATAAATAGATTTATATAATATTCATATATTTTATTATATCGCGATCGTATTTAAAATATTTTATAATTATATAAAATTTTAATATGTCAATAATTTATATTATATAAATTTTAAGATAAATATTCATATAATATTTTAATTATTATATTTGTATGATATTCGTGTTATAATTTTTAATATTATCAAGATTATCTCTAAAGCAACATTCCCTCCATGCAAGATACACGTGATGCAACTAAAGGAGATAATTTAACTCTGGTTTTAGAGACAAATTTTAACTTTTGATTTTTGAGGGAATAATTAAAAGTTAAATATTTATTTCATTTGAAATGTGTCATTATCTTGTACAAATATAAAAACATGTATTTAAGTAATATAGTAGGAAAAATAACAAACCCATGAAATCATAAATTTCTATCAATTCATAAATAAAATTATAAACAAAATAAGTAAAATAAATAATCTTACCCCAAATTGTAAGTAATATTCTTTTTAAAAGAAATAAAATCCTTAAGAATTAAATCTAAATTAAATATCTCAGCAATCTCACTTTCAATGTTCACAACTAAGTTATCTATAAAAAACTTATTTTCCATCTTGTTTTGTACCTTTATTTTGCTATTGGAAGAGCTAAAACAATTCCAATCAATCTATCAAGGAGATAATATAATTTTGATTTCTCATCTTTGTCAAAACAATGCATGGTTGTGATAAAGAAAACAATTGAAATTTAAAATTCAATTTCTCTTGCTTAGTAAAATCAAGAGGATAATACTTTTATGCAAAAGCATAAATATCATTAAAATGGAAAGATTTGAATCTTCTTTTGGATCCAAAGCATTAAAGATCCATTGCCTATGCTAAACCTATTATTTAGCAGCTGCAATTGAAAATGAATGCCTTCGTTTAATATATCAAAATGATAATGGTGCTCCATAGTGATTTGAATTTGTTGGTATTATCGGCTTCTACCCTAGAATACTGTTTATTCAAATCAGGAACATGCGGATGATGTTTTTCCCAAAAAGGATAGCATATCCTCAAGCAAACTATTCCTACCATTTTCTCTCCATTTATGAATTAACATCTTTGTACTTAAAACCAAATGCATAGCATTTAAAATGTCATGAGTTTTTTGCTACTAAACTCGACATAGTATATTAATAATGCCCATGACCTTTTTTATCAAATGCAAAATAAAAATGAATTCAAATGATTAAATCAACTTAGATGCAACATTCTTGTTAAGAATAAGTGGATCCTTCTTTTTTAATATTTTCAAGCACTAAACAAGTTGCATTGAACATTGTTATAAGAATGGATATAAAATAAAAATGAGAACCACAATGAGTATATCCATTACGTTTCAAAATATCAATTTGATTGGCATCTTTTCCTATCTTAAGCTCATCAATAGCTAATATGTATGCAATTTTGCTTTTCATGAGTAGCTTGTAATTCTTCATCATGTTTGTACTACGCATCAGCAAAATTGATATGAAAGTAAAATTATTCAAAAATTCATGAACAAAATATATCTCTTTAGATGTAGCAACAACAGCTAGTTGTAGTTAACGAGCTAAACAATGTGCATAAAAAGCAAAGTATAATTCTAAGGAAAAATGCTTGCTATCCTTTTTGTTCCCTATGCATATCATTGGCTCAATCTTAATCGTTGAAAGGTTCTATGTATCCAGGGACTTAGTTAAGATGGGGCTGACAGGGGCCTTGACCTCGTTTAAATTTTTTTAAGGCTTTTGTAATGTATTGTATGCATGTTTGAGAATAACGTAATATTGCATTTGGACCCTCCAAATTTTTGCAAACTCTGTTGGAGTTTAATCTGTCTAGAAGATTAAAAATACTATGAAACACATAAAATAGTTAAACGATATTGCTATGAATCAAAAATTATAAATGAAATTACACAAAAAAATATGTTATCGGAAGAAGAAAATTCAAACAATGATTTTTTTCTAAACGAGTCAAGGTTTGTAACCTCTGACCTTACGACATTTATCGCATGCCCAAATGTGCTTGACAGATTCTACAATACGTCTCTTAGGCCTCATCGATCTCATTACCAATCGATAGCACTTTCAAGTAGTAACACGGTGAACTAAAATAATGATATGATTTTCTCTCTCAAAGATGACACAACACACAAAGTTACAAAGCTAGATAAAAAGCCTCTTTTTTTTTTCCATATCAGCTTTTTTTAAAGGATTGCTTCACCTAACCACTATTTTTTTTCTTGAATTTGACCATTAAAAGCAATAGTTTTAGACCATGGCATTAAAGTCATAAAACTTACGTTTCCATCATTAAAAAGAAACAAATTGTTCTAAAATTGAAACAAATTCAAACTAAGCTACTTTCAAACTAAGAAACATTTCAAATATTAACTAAGAAGCTATTCGGACAAAATTAATGTTCAAAACTATTAAAAAATGTTTTATTAGACAATGAGTCAACCTTTTCTTCCTCTTCAAGCAGGTAATTTGGAAAAAATTCTTCATTCACCTCAGATATCAATCGTATAAATTAAATTTACATCATATATCTTAATATGTATATCACATGACCAACTTTATATAATATACGTATTTTGTATTTATACACTATTAAATGTCATTGATATCCAAGAATCCCCTACATGAATGGAAATTGTTAGATTAAAATGACAAACTAACTCGAAATGAAATAGAATATCTTTAAGGAGTTATTGTATTTGCATACGTAGCTTTTGGCCTTGAACCTTCCATAGCAACTATTATCGGATTTACTCAACTAATTAATTAACTTCATGTCTTAAAATATTCAGCCTTTCATGTAAATCCAAACAATAGGTGTCACACAATCCCTCTTCGAACATCCTTGGTTCTTACGATTGTGTTCATTTTGGCCTTGAACATGTCCTGGTTTCAGAGAGCATTTTTGAGAATTTACCCTTATCAATTCTCAAAAAAGTGGCGCCATGTTTCACACTTACATAGGTGATTTCTCATTAAAGGTATCCTGCCATAACCCATTTAATCTTGTCAAGCTATAAGAATCATTAAAAGCATAGCTTAATCGAACTCTTTTATAGGCAGCACTGATTCATCATAAGAATGGGTAAGAATGTTTAACTCTTTTAGTGCTCTCACTAAGTTAGCATAATTTAGTTGTCCTTTTAAACTTAGATCTTGGGATCTCCAATCAATTAGCTTGGGTTTCCATTATATAACTTCTATTTTATAGGCTTAAGTCCTATTCCCGTAGATGATTTAAAGACTTGCTCTCTTGTTAAGCCTTTTGTAAGTAGATCCGTGATATTATCCCTTGATTTCACATAATCAATAGAGATAATTCCACTTGAGAGCGACTGCCTTACTCTATTTTATCTTTGACGAATGTGTTGAGACTTACTGTTATACAAACTGTTCTTTGCCTTACCAATTATAGATTTGCAATCGTAATGTATACATATTGTCGGCACAAGTTTCGACCAACCTAGAATATCTTCTAAGAAGTTTTGAAGTCATTCTGCTTCTTTCCCAGTTTTATCTAAAGCTATGAATTCAGATTCCATAGTGGATCTAGTTATACATGTTTGTTTAGAAGATTTCCACGACATTGTAGCTTGTCTAATAGTGAAGACATATCTTTTGGTGGATTTTGAGGCTTTAGTATCTTATATCCAATTTGCATCGCTATATCCTTCAAGTACAGTTGGATATCTCGTATAGTGTAGTCCGTAATTTAAAGCATATCTCAAATATTTGAGTATCCTCAAAATAGCTTCCAATGATCCAGTCTAGGATTATTTATATCTACTCAGTTTATTTACAAAGTAGGCTATATCTGGTCCTGTGCAATTCAAAATGTACATTAGACTACCAATTATTTGCGAATATTCTACCTAAGATATTGCGTCACCAATATTCTTTGTTAGATGTATATTAACATCTATAATTGTTTTTGCCACATTGGAATCATTTTGATTGAATTTCTCAAGGATCATATTCACATAATGATCTAAAGTCAACATTAAACCATCTTGTGATTTAAAAATTTTAATTTCTAAAATCACATATGCTAAATCTATATCAAATTTATTGGTCAACCATGCTTTGGTGGCTTTAATTATCTTATCATTACTGCCTATGATCAGCATGTCATCTACATAGAGACAAACAATGACATACCCTTCATGTGTACTCTTTATGTATATACATTTATCGTATTCATTAATACGAAACTCGTTTGACAACATCCTATTCTCAAATTTTTGATGCCATTGTTTTGGTACTTATTTTAAACCATATAATGATTTAACAAGCTTGCACACTTCCTTTCCTATCCCAAAACCTTAAACCCTTTGGGTTGTTCCATGTATATTTCTTTGTCTAACTCTCTATTTAGGAAAGCTATCTTAACATCGATTTAGTGTATCTTAAGATCGTTAAGAGCTGTTACAGCTATTAACATTTGAATGGATGTTATTCTCACTACTGGTGAATAAGTGTCAAAGTAATCAAACCCTTTATTTTGCTTGTATCCCTTTATTACAAGTCGGGCTTTATACTTATCTATAAAATCATCTGCTTTCATCTTCCTCTTATATATCCATTTGGATCATAAAGGCTTATGCTTGTGAGGATGATCCATCAATTCCCATCTATGATTTTGCATGATGGACTCTATTTCACTATTAACTACTTCTTTCCAGAATGTTGCTTCCAAAGATGACATAGCCTCTTGAAAAGTCTAAGGTTCATTTACTAATAGATAAGGCAGAAAATATGGACTATATGTAGTTGGTACTTTAGCCGATTTAGTCTTTCAAGGTTCGATTTGTTCCTCCTTATCCTTTTATTTAGTTGATTTTCAACCTCGGTTTTAACGGGTTTAAAGTCTTCTAAGGCCTCGTCTTTGCTTCTTAGCAAAGAGACGTAACAATATCTAGTGCTATCATCGATAAAAGTAAAAAAATATTTTTTCCACCTTTAGTTTGCACCAACTTTAGATCATAGATATTCGTGTGAATTAAACTAGAGGTTTGCTTCGCCTTTCTTTTGAGTAGAAAGAAGCTTATGCAAATTTAAATTCAAACAAGTCTCACACTTGTAATTTTCATCAATCCAAAATTTTAGAAGCAAATCAAAATTATTAATTCTTTGCAAGGTCTTAAAGTTTATATGACCTAATTTGCCATGCCATAGATTAGAAGACTCAAGCAAATATGTAGAAAAAGAACTTGCTTTATTGCCATTTTTTTTGATACTATTGTCATTGTGTTGAACTTAAAAATCATATTACAGAGATAACCCTTCCGTATGAACATTCAAGATTTGGAAAGCACAAACTTATCAAATTCAAAAACTAACCTAAATATTTTTTTACTTAATAATGAGCCAGACACTAAGTTCTTACAAATTTCAGGAGCATGAACAATATTGTTCAAGGTTAGTTCTTTTTTGGGGGTCATTTTCAACACCATCTTCCTATGGCCGAGAACTTTATAGATTGAAGAGTTTCCCATTAATAATTGCTTATCCAAAATAGCTTCTTTGTACTTGGTGAAACTCTTTCTATTAAAATATCATGGCATGTAGCACTGGTGTCAACCTATCAGGCTTTCTATCAAGTTCACTTATGATACCACGATGACATGCTCAATCTCATTATCATCAATTAATTTAGCTAGAGCTTTCTTTTTCTTGTTCTTGTTCTGATTATGATGGCAATCTTTGGTACAGTGTCCTTACTTATTACAAACAAATCAAGTTTCCATGAACTTCTTGATAGTTGTACCTTTGTTCTTATGAGAAAAACTCGAGCCAATATGTTTCATTTTATTGGTCTTCTTCACATGTTCTGCAACATTTGCTTTGGCTTCCATATTTTAAGCCCTAGCTTGTTTCACTGAACCACGATTATCATCTTCAATTCTCAATCAAACAATCAGGTCCTCTAAGCTCATATCTTTTCTCTTATGCTTAAGATAATTCTTTAAATCATTCCATAAAGATGGTAGTTTCTCAATCAACGCGGCCACTTGAAATGACTCATTTAACACCATTCCTTCGGCAATAATTTCATAGAGGATCAACTAAAATTCCTTGACTTGACTGATCACAGTCCTGGAATTTAGTATTTTAAAATTTAAAAATTTATCGACCATAAATTTCTTTATATCGGAATTCTTAGTTTTGTATTTTTGGTCCAAGGACTCCCACAGCTTTTTTACTATCTTCATTGGATTATACACGCTCTACAATGAGTTGTCCAGACCATTGAAGATGTAATTTTTGCACAAAGAGTTTGATTATTTTCATATTTTAACTGAAGCTACAGTTGTAACATTCGTTTCCTCTTCCTCAAGAACCGAGGCTTTTTCATTTAAAAATTTGGCCAAATTGAGGGTTGTCAGGTAAAACAGCATCTTCTGTTGCCATATTTCAAAGTCTACCCCATTGAACTTCTCAAGTTTTTCTCCATGTGTAGTGTGGGGGTAGTTGTGCAAATGGTACACTCCTATTACTAATATTTGGTTCAATCATCTATTATAAAATAACGGGATCAACTTAGTCTTTACTTTCAATTAAAAACAAGTTGAAACTTACTTGTATGAACAAGTTAGAATACACTACAAAAAATTAGCTAATTAATACCAATAGCAATAATCAAACTGAATATATGAAATACATATGAGTTTTACACCCAGAATTTAATAATTAATTACTCATAAACAAGTATAACATAAAATCTATAACGTGCAAGGAAAACTAATATATATATAAAACAAACCGATAATGTAAAAAACTAAATAATCAATGTATGGATACATTAAAACATGCATCGATTAAAATCAATCTATAAACAATATTGCAAAGAACAGAACCTATTAAAAATATAAAAGATCATATAAGTACATTGATATGATAAAAATATGCAAAAAAAAAAAAAAAATTAATCAAGGACATGTCAAATCAAATACTAAAGCATGCTTAGGAAATAAATCTAAATACATATAAAAGCCTGGCAAGGATTAATGACTGGAATACAATGATCAAGATATATCACTAACCCACGTGTAAATTCCAAGTATGAAAAATCATAAATATATAATTATAAAATCAATTGATTGACAATCAATACATATCATGAAAGAAAAATTTCAAGAGCGTGTAATTTTATTAAAACAATTACAGTATGAAAAAAAAATTGAAGAAACAGAGTTGCAATTACAACTAAGTAGTAATAACCAATATTAATATACGCATGATACATTATACTTAAGCAATTAGTAATTCGAGAAATAGAATAAAGAAAATATTGATTTATAGCTAGTGCTAATTAAACAAATCAGTATCCGGACTATTAGATATGTTAAACATACAGATTTAAGAAAATAGTATATTAAAATACCGTGTACATCTTAAGTTGTTAGAGTTTAATCTGTGTAGAAGATTAAAAATACTGTGAAACACATAAACTGGTTAAACAATTTTGCTATGAAATAAAAATTACAAATGAAATTACACAAAAAAAATGTTATCAAAAAAGAAAATTTAAACAATGAATTTTGTCTGACAGAGTTAAGGTTTACAACCTCTGAACTTAAGATGTTTATCACACGCCCAAACGTGCTTGATAGATTTTGCAATACATCTTCTAGGCCTCCTCAATCTCATCACAGTTGATAACACTTTTAAACAATAATACGGTAAACCAAAAGAATGATATAATTTTCTCTCTCGAAGATGACACAGTGCACAAAGTTACAAAGTTGGATGAAAAGTCTCTTTTTTTTTCCATATCAACGTTTTTTAAAGGATTGCTTCACCTAACCACCATTTTTTTCTTGAATTTGACCATTAAAAGCAATAGTTTCAAACCATGGCATTAAAGCCATAAAACCTACGTTTCCATCACTAGAAAGAAATGAATGATTTTAAAATTAAAGCAAATTCAAACCAACATACTTTCAAACTAAGAAACATTTCAAATATTAATAAGAAGCTGTTCAGACAAAATTAATGTTCAAAAATATTGCAAAAATATTTTATCGGATGATGATTCAACTTTTTCTTCCTCTTTAAATGGACAATTTGAAAAAAAAATTCTCATTCACCTCAGACATCAATCGTGTGAATTAAATTTATACCGTGTATCTCAATACGTATATCACGCGAGCAACTTCGTATACATATATGTATTTTGTATTTATACACTATTAAAATGTTATTAATATTCAACAAACTCTTAGATTACATTGTATGTTCGCTTGAAAGTAAGGTAAAATTATGTTTGGCTCCTCCAAAAATTTTTAATTTAATCCCTTATAAATTTTTGGCTTAATAAGATAAATTTGGTAATATTTTTTATATCATTCATTATTATTAACTTAATTCTCCTTGCCTTTTTAATCAATCAAATAGGTACAATTATGTCAATTTTTTTGTTGCTCAACCAATTAAGTTAATTATTGTGTTAATGTTTTTCATATATGCCGTAGTGAGAACAAAATTAAAAAGTTAAATTATTATAATTAATATAAATTGTACATTATTTCTTTTACTTTTTCTATATGTATATAATATCAAGTAATTCTATGCATATTATAATTATTTTAATCAGACTATAATTTCTTTGATGTTAAAACTATAATTCTTATTAAATTTTTTACATATGCAACATAATTTATAATATTTGAAAATATAAAAAAATTTTATTTCAATGTAAGATTTTTATTTTTTTCTTTACAACAAAGCTGTTCACAAATCGAGTCAGGCGAAACTCAAATAGCAAAAAGTTTTGCTTACCTAGCCCAGTCCAACCCATCTAACCTTTGATGCCTTTTTTTTTAATACTAGATGGAAAACTTATTTTTATGTTTTATTTTTAAAGATATTTTATAATTAAAATTAAATAAAATATTTTTAAAAATAAAAAATAAATCTCAATGAAACTTTAAAAACCTATTCAGGCTAGAATATTAAATTATACGAATAACCTAATTTTTGGATAAGTCTATTTCATAAAACCTTTTTTTACTTTAATATATATATTTCAATCCTTTAACAATATTCAAACTTCATCCCTTTATATATATATAATTAGTCTCCCTTAAAAATATTCTTGGCTTTGCTTCTGTATGTATCCATCCTTTTTGAAGACAATTCTTTAGACAAAGATTTCATTTTTTTCACTTTTCAAATGATAAATTTTTTAACATCAAGAGTTAATGAGAGATAATAACATATATTTCAATCCTAAGAGTTAATACAAATGTATCTTTAACATAAGCAAAATCTAAAAAATATTACCTAATAAAGTCATCTTTAAAATAATAACAAAAAAAAAAACCCTCAAAACAAGATTAATTTGTTCTCTTGTGAATTTATCACAAACCTCATGTACAATAATGCAAAATTCTTCCAATATGTTCATCAATCTTGTTTCGCACTTTATAAGCAAGAACATACAAAATCTCATTTTGAATTGAATGAGAAATATACTTGGTGGATTTGGGAGTATTTTCCAACAAAACCTTTTTAAAATTATCATTATATGAAGCCAAATAAACTTTTAAAAAATTTCATGATTTTTTGAATCATGTCTTATAAAAGTTTTTAAAAACTCAAGCTTGAATTGCAAGCCACTAGCTTGTTATTCAACATTTTTTTGAGCTTCATTGATGCATTTCTTTATCAATGTGCCTGAAACTGCTTCATCAAGCCACACAAGATGTAATGAAATTTTATGTAGTGAACAAGGATCATCCAATGTGGCTAACATTAACTTTCCTCCAATTTTTAATTCTTTTAATACGGAATAAATTACAATCAAGTCACCTCTTGGGTTTCATGTTAAAAGGGTAAAATGGTAAACAATATAAAATATCTTAATACTGAAGCCAAAAACAAAATTGAGTAAACCAAGAATGTCGAAACCACTTAGAATTCTTTTTTAGTGAATATCGATAAATAGAAGGATGAATTTGATATGGACATGCTCCTAAGTAAACTCATTAACTGTCATCATGTTGATATAATTGAATGTTTCTATAATGGTTGCATAACTCGAGATCATGTTGTATAAAAGGAAGATTAACTTCTTCAACACCAACAAAAGAGATTGACAAGTAAATTGACTAGAACTTTGGTGCTCAATCCTTGGAAATTTGTACCGTATACTACTTCCTATATTATAAATAATTTTTTTAAAAAATGAGTCTTATCTTTTTTGCTTGCCCATGTATAATGAATCCACCATACTTGTAATTCTATAAATCTATTATCTCAATTTTCATAATAAACTTTTAGCACATCCTATATTTTTGAAATAGAATTCGTAATACTTATTTATAAATTATAAAAAAAAAAACATTAAACTTTTAAATAATAACATGGCTTTCAGATTAATTTATGTAATCTTTTAATGAACTATGCATGAACTATTTTTGATTAATTTGTTTGAAAATTTAAAATTAAAAAAAAATTAAATAAATCAATTTTCAAACAATATATTTTTAACAAAACAATAAATAAAATATACCTTTAAAATAACGAAATTGAAACTTTGATACTATAAGTTATGAATTTTGTTAACCTTTTATAAGATGGTCTCAATTCAATTTGATGTTGAGAAAATGACACTAAAGTTGGTAAAACAATAATTCTCCATAAATATTTAAGACAAATCAATAGCATATTGTATTATAACAAAAATTAACAAAAAAAATACACTTTTTGACTAATTATAAAAGATTTAACTTCACCTATTCATATAACAACAAGTTTATATAAATCTAAAAAATGAAATAAAATAAAAAATCTAACAAGAATCTCGTTATTTTTGCTTTTTTTGATGATGTTGACGGTGAAAAAAAAGTGGTCTTATAAATGAAGATAAAAGTTAGTATAACTAAGAACCAGTAAAAGAATATCTTTGGAAGTCTTACTAAGATATTAATTTTTAAACTCAAATGTGATAAACCAAAAATAGGCAAAATTGATTGAATTTGGAGTTGAAGAATATAACAAGACAAGCTATAAGAGTGTAATGGCAACAAAAATGAGTTCTCAATATTTTGTTGAAGTTTTGTAGAGAAAGTTAACATATAGAAAGCTTTTAAGTTCACATAATTTTGATTTAACATTTATGATAAACCTATTAATTTCAAAAGTTTATGAATAATAATTAGCAGGTAAAACAAAATGATAAATAAAACAATGCAATTACCTTTTAAATAATAATGCACAAGAATAAGCTGATTGACAAAAATAAAAAAAAATTAAATAAATATAAATTTTATTTTAATATATCAATTTAATTTTGTTTAATAAATAAACACATCTAACCACACACATATATATATATATATATATATATATATATCCATATTAAAGGGATTTTCAAAATTCTTTGGAGGTCAAAACCCGCAATACGTTCTGATTGTTGTTTTTTTCCCCCTTCTATCCATATCACTTAACACTTCTATTTTTCTTCATTTTAATTTTTATTTAAAAATTTTTCAAGAACTTTATTAAGTGAATATAATAAAAATTATTTAATATATTACTAATATTTTTATTAATTTTTACTTATTTATTAATAAAATTATTATTTTACATAAAAATAGTTTTTGTAATTTTAAATTATTTATTAACTTTATAAAAGATAAAAATCTAAAAATTTATTTTATATTTTAAGAGTTTATATTCGATTTACTGCGATAATGCATATATTTATACATTATTAGTTAATCAAATGATGACACTGCATTAAAATTTTTTAAAAATGAATAGAGATAATTTGTGTTTATCGACAGAGTATAGAATATATATTTATATTTTAATCTAAAACATTAACCATGACCTTTTTCACTGTAATTAATTTTATCATTGCTAATATTAATCTTAGTATTTATCATTATTTTAATCTTATCAGAATTAACTTGCCTACTTATCCAAATGAAGGTGCGATCTTTCACCATGAAAGAATCATTTGCATTATAAATTTCAGAAAAACAGGCTCCTAGCACTATCCCTTTCGAATTTATTTGTTATATAAATTAAGCACATCATCAAAAGTTAACTTTATACTCTCCTCCACTGTTAGGAAGTTTCCATTTTTAGGAATCCAAATTACTTTGTTTTACTTGTTTGTTCGTGCATTACTATACTCTTTCAATTAGCTACTAATGAAATTTTTTTAGTCCTCTAGGCTTCTTTAGGGATCTCCATGTAATTCTTCATTTCTTCCCACCCTAGATTGCCCAAGTTATGATCATGAAAGTTGTAAACGCTTATGGTTGAGGGATTGGCAAACCTGATTGATCCAGTTTCTAGGGTCACTACAATTGTTTCTCTACAATTTTACTCTTTAAAGCCAACTTGAGCCTACTAGAGATTAAATAACGCTCTTAATATTGCAACCGTTATTTGGCGATTTTAGCCCTTACTATCAGCGTTACTCATCAACAATTGATGGGGATAATATTCATCACATCCATAATTGTGATGAATACAAGCTCATGCTATATTCGCAATAGTACAATATTAGATAGTATGTAACACTGATTCCTCTACTTTTCCACATCAAAAATAGTACTTATCAATGTTGAGTTTTATATGGTTCAAACATAAATAGTAGAACATCATGATATTTCCTTCAATTTAGAATTTTGATCTTTTTAGTAAAGAGTTTTTAACAACAATAGAGTTGAGAGGAAAAAGTTTAAAGCCATCTAATGAATTACATTGTATTTATAGTATAACCTAGGCTAATATGATAAACTAGGTTAATGAGATAAATACATATTATGATAATCTAGCCTACTTGAGATAAATATACAAGATAAAGACATAACATAATAAATGTATGAGAGTAATCTTAATTTACTGAAACTCCTAATTTAACCATTTATCCAATATGGCCCCGCAAGATGGTGGAAACATTGATGACACCAATCTTGGATAGGGGATAGTGAAAACCAGCTTTACAAAAAGGCTTTATGAGTGCATCTGCTAGTTGATTGATTGTTGCGATGTGTTTAACAAAAAGTTGACCTTGGTTTACCTTTTCTCTTAAAAAAAAAAAAAAGAAGCCAAATGTTTTCATTCTTTTGTGGAAGACAAGATTCATGCAAGTCTAAGTGGCACTCATATTATCACAAAAAATTGTTCAAAGAATGGACAATAGCAGCCCAGGTTCTTTGAACATGGATTGGACCCAAGTAGCTTCAGATACAACAATAGAGGATCATGCCACTATCTTTTGTTTCTTTGAAAACCTAGAAATAGAAGTAATTCCCAAATATATCACATATGCGGATGTTGAGGTTCTATCATCAGGATTACGAGTCCAATCTGAATCAAAAAAGACGTTTAAGTATAGCTTGTGTTCTTTCTTGATAGGTAAACCAGGAAAAATGAAAAATTGTAACTTTAAGTATCTAAAACTCTTTTGAAAGCTTGATAATGCAGTACAATAGGTTTTTGCACAGACTGTGACAACACATTGACAGCTATGGAATGTCAAGTTTGGTGATGCTAAATATTGTAGACAGCCTGCCAATTTTCGAAAACGCTTCGCATTTTTAGATTTAGAATCATCATTTAAACTTAAGGAAACTGAAGCTGACAATGGTGTGTTGGACTGCTTAGCACCAATCGTGTTTGCTTTGCCCAATAGATCAGATATGTACTTTTGTTGAAAGAGAAATATACCTTTGGAAGTTGGTATAACTTCAATTTCTAATAATATGTAAGGAACCAAGATCTTTATTTGAAAATTTAGAAGAAAATGCATGTACAAACCTAAAGAGAAATATTGTGTTATTGCCTGTCAGCATTAGATCATCAACATAAACCAATATGTATGTAGTGATACCATTGCAGCAATAGATAAAAAAGAGAAGCTTCAGCAACTAAAAAAAAAAAAGAAAACTGCTTAAGGCATAATACCATGCCCTTGGTGCTTATTCCAATCCATCAATAGCTTTCTTAAGCTTGCAAAATGATTTGGTTTGGATTTGTCATAAAGAATTCGAGGTTGCTTCATATAGAAGTTTTCGAAAAGTTCCCCTTGAAGAAATGCGTTGTTAAGATGAAGATGTTGAAGAGGCCAACCATTAGGGACCTCTAAACACAAAACCAACATGATAGTTACTGGTTTAACAATTGAGTTAAATGTTTCAGTGAAGTCTAGACCAAGTCTA
>JBBYHM010387118.1:0-15109 GCA_038381775.1 Adansonia rubrostipa | reverse complement strand
TTTCACATTGAAGGGGCATTTGTGGAAATAGTTAGTTGACTTATGCTACTTTCACGTGCTGCTCATATTTATTTGTTTGATGCTTCACTACACTCTTAGGTATTTCACAGCAGCTCTCACTCAATTTTCTTTTATTTTTCGGCTTCAATCTGAGTTTCTCTTGTGTGGGTTGGTCGTAATTAAGCCCTTGGGTCGATGTTAATTTGTGTTTTTAATTCTTATACAGGTGTTAATATGTTAAATTGGAATTGTATGCGGTATGCACAATTTTTATCTGGACAATTTGGGATAGCATATGGTGTTAAAACAGGGATTACCAATGGACAAGTTTGCCTCTTAAATGTTCAAAAATCTTTAGTGTTATTGTTGGACTGATACCTTGTTTTCACACCAACTTGTTTTCTTATGAAGCTGATTTAAAAGCTATTATTCTTATTTTTCTGTTTGATCTGAGTATTTTTGTGCCAGCATCTAGAGTCTTATTCTTCAGGTTGATCTAGAGTATTTCTGAGCCATGATTTGCATCTGCTGGTGTCTATTTAGTTCAAGCATAGAATAAAGCACATTTTAGAGATTATTGAGGCACTTAATTGGCAGGACATAGATCCATCCTGGCATGCTAACATGGTTTGTGGTTTTCCTCTCCTTTTTGCTAGTTATCTTGTTCATTTAAACTCAATACCTCCCTAGTGCTGCAAATACAATATATGCTCTTATAGGTATTTGGGAAATAAGTTTATCAAGCTTACTATATATTGATCCCTTACATCTGTGGTTCTCTTCGCTCAATAACTTGCACAAACTACTGATTCTGATTATGCTGGTTTATGATATTTTTCCTTGCCAATGGATGGACATTTCAAGTTTGTTTGAAACATTATTTTTCTTCTTACAGCATATAGAATACTATACTTTTCAGCATTTTATCTTTTGAGTCAGACATACTCATTGCTGTTTTTTTGCTCTTTGGCTCTAAAGGGTATAGTATTTATGGAATGCGTGGTCATTATGCATTTCATGTTGGTGAATGATAGGTGAGGGTTTGCATTTTCATGTGCGTCCTTTTGAAAATCTTGTGAGAAATTTGGTTTTTGTTTAATTCTGCCGATTTTACAGTCAAGTGTTGACTATGTAGGCTAAGTGCCAATTTTATTTAAAGAGTGCAAAGCCTATAGTCATCTGTTTTTTTGTGCAGCTGGTAATCTCTCCAGAATATCTCTCTTGCAGTTGCTATTGTTTATAGTTTTCATTTTTAATTTATTGATTCATGCCAAAGTTACTGGTTCTCTTTCTTTTGAAACATCCACCATGAATCATTTGAACTTGATCAAAAAATTCTAGTTGATTAATGATTATACTGCATTGCTAAAATGTAATGTTATTTTGTAATGCATGTTAATGCTTGCTAATTAGAAGGATAAATGTTATCATGTCTCATTAGGCATCTTTCTTTTCAGCATCCCTGAGTTTTTCTTTATGTTTGTAGACATTTTATCTTTCACAATCCCTGTCTATATTTTTACCTCCATCTTTGTTTTATTTTCAGTAACAGGAAAAATAATGTTAAATTTGCCTACTCCATTTCTTTTAATATCCTCACATATGCCGTTAATACTTCCACCCATGGCTTTAAAAGTCATGGAGGATATACGGAATCAGTTCTCACAGTTGGCATTGTAAAACAGATTATGTCTGAACTCTTGCAAGTGTAATTCTTATAAGCCTCCAAGTAACTTCTATTGTTTTTGTTGAATTTTTTATGCCCTTCTCTATATGGTTAGTGATTTGCTTGTAACTCTTCTGATGGGATCCTGTGTGCATTCATTCTCTCCTGGCATGGTATAAAGCACATATTCCAGTGGACAATTGTTTCAGGTTGAGTTCAAAACTTTTCACGATCTAGCTTCATTTTTTTCTTCCCTGATAATTTTTCTTTGTGCCGGAACATTTTAGTGAATTTGATATGACATAGGGGTTTGACATAAGGATTTTGATCTTTGCCATAAAGGATGTACCATCTGCCGTGAAGCAAATTATGGATGTCTCAAAATCAGACATCCTTTTTATAGGGAGCCATGTCCATTTTGGACAGGTAAACTATTCTGTTTTTCGGTTATGTAATGTTTACTACAGTTTACTATGTTTTACACATTTTAAGAGAAGTATTTATGCTGTTGGCATGACTATTCAAAAAAGGTTTATGATGGTGTGTATTCTAATTATATAAATTTGTTTTGCTTGCAGAGCAGAGGATTATTCTCTAGTTTGACTTTAGAAAATCACACCACTTAATTCGATCTCGTCATTTTTCTCAGGGCATCTTTGTTAATGCATTGCGGGCTGCAAGGGAGATCAGCTCAAGAGTTTCTGATTCATTGAAGGTTTGAATTAAATTTGCTCTATTCATATGCATTTTTGGCTTCCTTGATGCCTAGATTGGATCTAAAGGTCTCTCATGTCACAAGCTGGAGTGCAACTTTGCTTTTCTTTTCCTTTTTTTTTTGACTCATCACTTGCTCTATTGCTTATGCATGACTGCTTGAGATGGTTTCAAGACCTTTTTTTATGGTCTCCACTCTCCATTATGCTGCCGCTAATATTTTTTCGTTTTCTAATGTTTAACTGCTATGACGTGCTTGTAGGCCAATTAATCAAATTATTAATTTTTTTATTTCTGAATCTGTCTGGAACTGAACGCTGACAACTGCAATTAAGATTCCAGCATGCTGCCAATAGACTACATGACTATTAACCTCTTTATCAATTTTGTTCCTTGTATTGTGTTTCTTTAAGTCAAAGTTTCTCTATTTAGGGTGAGTCATTCCTTGACAATTTTATAAAAGGAGGAATAGCTAATAATTTGAATGCAGCAAATAACTTGCTCTCTACTGTAAGTCTTGATATATACATATTTTCCACTATAGTATATTTTCATGTACTCATCTATGTAAATTATAATTCTCTATGTTGTTGTGATATATTACTTGGAATATCCTCTTTTTAAGTTGCTGGATATTAAGTAGTTTTGCGTATATATTTCTGAATGTTTCTGGGTTTAGATGCGTCTATAATTAAAAAGGACTCTGGTACAATAGTAAAATAATAATATCAGCTTTATGAGTGTACCTTTTGTATTAAGTACTTATTCTTTTCCCCTTTTCTTGGTTTATATTTTTGAACAGGATTGTATGTTGTGATCTGTCCATTAGATTTGTATAACTGGTGGAGCTGTGAAACTTTGTTTGAAATGTGTATATTAGTATTTTGCACAGAACTTGTGAGTCAATGTGTCTAGACCGAGGTAAAATTTCTTTGTTTGGACTTAGGATCTGAGGATCAATTATCAGCCATGACATGGATGGGAATTTCTCCATTCCATCTATTGATCTGGAATTCTATCTCTGATATGCAGGTTAGACTCCCATATTACTTAGCCGTTTTTTCGGCTTTTGTGTTCTGCCTTGTGTTTATTTTATTTTTATACAAGATTTTTTTCTTAGCAACTGGGTGTCGAAGGCAGTATACTAGAAAAGAATCTACTGAAAAAGGCTTTTGATTCTTCCGTTAGCAAGAAGTTTTTTTTCAACGAAAACCCAAATGATTTAGAATAAGTTTTGAAACTGGTGAAAATGTTGTTTGGTGAAACTGGTTTGGTATTTATTTGTAACTTAAATTTCCAGTCTTTTTTTCTCTACAACTTTTTGCGTAGAATGTTTTTTCATAGAAATATATATAAGGCTTTATTTAGTCGTTATTTTGAGTACTATTTGTTTCTTGCTTCTTAAGATTCTAGTCTCTGTGTTGTGCTTCACCTAACTCTGTTT
This sequence comes from Adansonia rubrostipa, assembly GCA_038381775.1. Taxonomy (NCBI): domain Eukaryota; kingdom Viridiplantae; phylum Streptophyta; class Magnoliopsida; order Malvales; family Malvaceae; genus Adansonia; species Adansonia rubrostipa. Next base: position 11,285 of record JBBYHM010387118.1, on the reverse strand, counting down.
GGCTTTGCTTCTTTTCTACCTTGATTCAGACGTGGCGGTGTTTGCGGAATGGACACTAAAGAATTTGAAGGCTTGCCCTTGGCTTTGTTCTGAAAATCCTTCTGTCCATTTGGGCAACTCTAACAACCTTTTTCTTTCAATTTTCAACACCAACAATTGACACTTTAAAGCCAATCTTTAGTTGTAGTTAACATTCTCCTAATCTTATAAAGGCCTATCTGTTTATTCCAGCGGCAAGATTGTTCCAAGTAAGGTGTCTTTCAGCTTAATCTCTTGTCAGGGATCAATTTTAATGTGTAAGACGTGCTTGCAGGTTGCAAATTCTTCATATGTTTATTCATGCTTGTTCATCATTTACCTGCTATTTAATTTTCTCAATCAGATGCTTGAATGCAGTTATCATCAATTTGATGTAGAACGTTAACAAATTTGAAGATGACCCAGTGGAATTTAGTTGGACTCTCTACGAATTGTAATATTTCCAATCTTTTTTCTTTATATGTATAATTTTTGCATAGAATTTTTTATATATATTAAGCTCCATTTAGTCATTATTTTGATTACTATTTTTTTAGCTGCTTAAAATTCTAGGCCTTTTTTTTGGTGTCTCTAAGTTGTCCTTCACTTGGCTCTGGTTTGGCTTTCTTTCTTCTCCACCCTGATATGGAGTTGGTGATGTTTGCAAAATAGACTGTAAAGGTTTTGAAGCTTGCACTCGGGTTCCTTATGCAAATTGTTCTGTCCGTTTAGGTAGCTGTAAAGTTTTTGTTTCCTCTTCAATCTTCAATTTCCTACAACAAAAATTGACACTTTAAAGCTGATCTTTGGTTGCATTTAACGTTCTCCTATTCTTAACTCTGGTCGTCGTTTATTAGTGACAGCTTGTTGCATCATATGAAGGCCAAGCAATTTATGCCAGTGACAAGATTGTTCCAAAGTAAGGTGTCTTTCAGCTTGATTTTCTGGTCAATCATGCACTTGTCAAGATCAATTTTATGGGTAAGAATGGAAAAGTGCTTGCTGGTTGCAAACTATTCCTTTGTTTACTCATGCTTGTTCATCATTTACCTTTATTCGCTATTTAATTATTTGTCTATCACATGCTTGAATGCAGTTACCATTAATTTGTTGTAGAACTTGAAAGTGAGCAAGTGCAATTTGCTCTCACTCTCTGCAAAAATTTAGGCATTGAAGACCCTGAAGTTAGGGTAAGCAATTCATTTTAGATGCATACCAATAAAATTTTCATCTAACCAGATGGGATGTGATTCTTTCATCCCTGTTTACCATTTTTGTTTCTGTTCCTTCAAGATGTATTGTATGTATAGTTTTACTTTATTCGGGAGCAACTTTACTTGGTTGCTCTCGAGTGCTTCTGCTTAATCTTTCCTTTTAAGATGTGTGTAAGAGATATGAAACTTAGTTTGACATGTGGTCATTAGTGTTTTGAGTGCAGAAGGTGATATGACAAGTCAATATGTTGAAAATGAGGGAATTGACTTGGGAATTAGAGGATCAAGTATCAACCATGATATGTATAGTAAATTTTGGGCCCAAAATACCCATTTTTGTTCTGCATTAGCCTCTCCAGAGAAGTTCACTCTTGAAAAAAAATTTGTTACCAAATTGAACCCATGCCTGTTTACCTTTCTTTTTGTCTTTGGGATGATTAGTGAACATCGACCTAGTTACTCACAAAAGAGTAGTGCAACCCTACTTATATTGAACATTTCTACGTGAATCATTGCAAATTCAAATAAAGAAAAAGTTCCAGTCCTTTCTGAATTGTAGTGGATGTTTATAGTTTTATTATCTATTGTCAAATGAGGTGCAGGTTCCCCTTGTTTCAGCTTTTAGCAATACTATTTTTTTCTGATTATTTCCAGAGCTAAATTTCAGCTCCTGAAAGAGCATTTTGATGGGAATTTATCGGCTTCGTTTCTCCTCTTTCATTCTTTCATCTGCTAAAAAAATTCTTTATTGTTCTCATACTCAAAGAAATTGCTGAACAGGTTTTCTTGCTTTATTTTTGCAGATAATGTGCTCATAAGGCTGGTAAACTTGTCTGTGGATGCCCTGTTTGCTTCATCAGTATGAGCCCTTTAAATCTTGATTTTCTTTGACTTTGTCTGTTTTCTTTAGGACTATAGATTTTCATGGTGTCAGGTTAAAATTTTTGTAGGTTGACCATTATATTTGTGCACAAAATGTCTTTGTCATCGAAAGCTATGGCGTGCATTTGAAACAAATTGAATTGAACACCTCTTAGAATAGAGGAAAGTGGAATCCAACAACAGTTAAATAATTTTTAGCGTGATATTGATGGATGATTTGTGATGCTGACCTCTATGAAATACGGATGTGAAGATGGGACATGTTTTCTGGATATAGTCATAGGAAGATTGAAAAGGTAGCATACTTTAATTTAAACTTACTTTTATCCTTCTTGTTAAACGACCATGCCGATGCTTCTTGTTATAGCTTGCGGGCACAACTAAAAAATGGCTGCTGCTTAGCATTGGCTTATAGTTCTTTAGCACAACCCAGATATCTTGACTTGTTTACTCTTCTTTATTAAACATTACACGTGTTGATTAGATTTTGCTGTCATTGTCTTTTTTTTTCCCTTTATTGCTTGGAGATATCAGATTGCATTTAATATCATGATTCATATTTGAGGAGAAGAAATTGCAATGAGTGTTTACTTCAAAATTATAATCAGTAGCTTTCTTTTATTCCTTAGGATCCGAAGTCTAAGGCCTAATCTTTTATGTTAGCTCTACTACGAAGCCAACGTTTCATTTGGTTTAATTCATACGGAATTTGCAGGTTTATATTTTGCATTCACTGTGACTAAGAATCTTTTGACTTGAACTTAAGGACTCCTTTAACTCTTCCTAAATGTCTCATAGATTGGTTTAGTTTGATGGTTTTCAATGTATATGTAGATTGTCTTTTGTACATAATCATGCAGAAGGCTTAAATCATTGTTATTTTCCGTCTCTTTGAACTGTAGTCAACATTCATCTTCCACCTATGTAGATTAAATTTATTAAAGTTATATTGACTATCATATTACATCACTTCGTTTCTATTAAGATTTTATGAAATTATCATTGATCTTATGCTCGATAAGTTTCTTTTGACTATTCTTATTTTCACTATATCTTCCAGAAATATAGTTTTGGTAGTATTTGAATTTGTTTTTATATTGTAATATTTGTTTTAGTTTTAACTCATGCATTTAAATTTTTTGTTAATCTTATTGTAACATCAAATTTGTAAATTGGAGTTATATTACTGTCATTGAAAAGTGATTATTTGATTTTTTTTTTCTTATGTTATATCTTTCAAAAATGTAATTTTTGTATTGCAATAATTGTTTTGTTATTTAAGTTGTAGTAATGTATTCTTAATTTTTAAATCTTATTGTAAAAACATATTTTGTAAATTGGAGTTATATTACATACTATTGTAGAAATGTGATTATTTGCTGTTGGTTAATTTATATATAGTGGCGGAATTGTATAATTTTTTATTTAATATATTCTGTTTTCCAATGCTTATATATAGCTATATATATATATATATATGTATATATACGTACATTCACTAAAATTTACCCAATTTTGGGCATGAGATTAGAATTGATAAACATAAAAGGTTTTTTTAGGCCTTATTATTTAATCTTTTTTTTTAGTTTGTTTACTTAAATTGATCCTTCCCGCTATGGGCTTATGGCCTACCAAACTAAGTATCCCATTGAGGATTTTGTTGCCTAAACATTCTACCTCATGCATACACCAGCTCATATAGCTACTTTTATCTGCATGATGAAAGGTTAAATTCCAAACTATGCTCTGCATAAAGTACCAATCTGTTCTTTACCCCAAGAATGGGCATGGTGTGTTAATGACACGAAACTGTTGATCTTTGCGACAATCCAATGAGAAAAGAACCAAAACTTAAGGAAATTGTATATTCTTTATGTTTGTGTTTTCTACTTATTTTTGCTGGCAATTGTTACTTCATGCTACTTTCCTTTTATCCTTGCATCACTTTAATCATCTATTACTTATCATGCTCAAGGTGCTAGAAGACCAGCTTCTGGGTGGAGAAATGCTGATGTTGAGGAAGAAAATTCACTGCTGAAATATTTGGTAATGAACTAGACAATCCTGAACCAAGTAGCACCATCGGAAACTTCCTTTAAGCAACAGTTAATTGAAATATCTAGAATCAAAGGCTGAGTTGTGAAATTTTGGATTTCAGTCAAATTGCAAATCAAATTTGTCTTGGAATCCAGTTCAAAATCTCATTTTACAGACAGTCTTAAACAGGTAACAAGTTTGATACAATTATGTCTAAAAAACTTGGTACCTACCTTGAGGGTGCAACTTTCCAAACAAAAGCTTTACCTGATTCTTAATTTTTTAAAAATAAATTCCAATTTTACTAAGTCAGTTGAGCATTTTAATGCAATTATATGTGTTCCTCATGCTTGAAGAGGTGGGTTACAATGAAGAAATTTTTCAATGTTATTTTTATAAAGCAGTTTCATACATGTGATTTTTGCAATATCTTTATCTATATTTTATCTTTATCCGTATGCTCAGGATGAAGAAAGGTTCTTTCTTTTTTGTTTTACCTTGATCTGGAAGAGGCTTAGCAATGAGTTTGAGCATAGAATATAAATTAGCACATTGTAGAGATTAGTGAGGAAGTTTTTGGGCCTGGCATGCTAACATGGTTTGTACTTTACCTCTCCTTGCTGGTTATCTTTTTCATTTAATCTCCCTACCTCCCCATCAGTGCGTCAAATACAGTGTGTTGGGGAATTATTTTATCGAGCTTTCTCTTCTGCTGCTAATGCAAATCTTTCCCTAATCATTTTCTTCTATCAATATCTTGATATCATTACTGGATAGGGTCAGCATGTTGCCTTCCACTGTACAGTGCTTCTGCTTTAGCTACACTAACTTGCTCTTTCATCTTTAATCACATATATTGATCAATATATTTCTCATTTAATTTGTTGCAGGTTGTGCTGAGCATGTTGAAGAAGTAATTACTCAAATACGCTTGAGTTAGACTGGCTGGTGAGCATAGCACTGCTACTTTCTGCTAATTGGTTGAAATACATGGCTATTTTTTTCCCACTTCTATTAACCACAATGATACAGCACACACATGACACTAAACTAATGTAAATTTTATGTTTTTGTTTAATTATGTAAAATAATTTGTTTTTCAAAAGCATTCATTTCACTTGCTATTCTTTTCGCTATAATACAGCCTGCAATTATATTGATCAATGGTTATTCTCATTTATTTTGCAGGTTGTGGGGAGTATGTAGGGTCCAACGGTAAGAAAAGAAATTAATAAGTTGACAATTGACAGGTGTAATCTTAAAATCTTAACTGATAATTAATAAGCTATAAATTTATGAATTTTTTCTAAATAAAAACTTTCAAACTTTCATTAAAATTTTACGAGAAAAAAAAGTCCAAAAACGACCACTGGCTTTAGGCCTTGGGCATTTGCAAAGTTTGTTCTATCTAAATAAACTCTCTTCCAAAAACATCAAAAATCTGAATCCTCCTCTAAGTTAAAAGAGGACTTTGAAAAGGTTTAATGTTTTCAAAATTTCGGATTGTGTTGGGCTTGTGGAAAAACTTAAATTTTTCATAATTTGGGCTGTGTTAAGCCAACTTCAAATTCCATATGTTCCAAAATAATGGAGGATGGGTAAAATTAAACCTAAAAGAAATTACCATAAAATCAATATTTTTGGAATTTGAAATTTTAATATTTATTTGATGGTTTCCGTTATGTTAACGGTCTTATTATTTGTTAGAGTCAAAGATTCAGTCAAAGATTACCAAGTGAATGTTATGTTCAGTTCATTAGCCTACTAAAAGTTGACCACCTTTCCATCCGTTAACGCAGGTATTTTTTTCCCCTTTTATTGCCTGCCAGTTTCCATCCTTACTCTCCTACTTTGATGTAATTCCCAAAATTTTGATATGATTTTTCGAAGTTACTCAACTCCGCACCCACTTCCCATTCCTTCTCCTTGACTGAAAAATGAAGTTTCCTCTCTGTTTTTTGTTTCTGTTTCTCTTTTACAGGTAGGAATCTGCTCTTCTACCCTACATCATGAAGAGAAGCATGAGGATGGCAAAGTGGAGGGGAAATCTCAAAAAAAAAAAGAAAAAAAGAAAAATATGAGAGTAAAATCAGATATCCTGCCATGTTTGAGTCAATCTCCGGCGCGAATAAAGGTGGATTGTAGCTTTGACCAACCAGCCAACGAGAGAAGCAAACAGAAGAATTTCTGGATTGTCGGGAACCGAGGGAAAAAAGCAAAAGGGAAACTTGAGTAGGATATTTTCTTTTCTTTTCTATTTTCCAAGTCTTTTTAGTTTTTTTTTTCTTTTTTTTGGGCTAGTTTAATTATTTTTAAATTTTCTTTTAATTCCTTCTTTTATGTTTTTCTTAGTTTTCATTTATTTGTTTGCCTTTTTTCCGATCTTTATTGTTCTTGATAATTCTTTAATTTTTGTGTCCTTTTTTTATCTACCTATTCCTTTTTATTCTTGTCAATTAAATAGTTCTTTTATTTGGGTAAATTTTATTCACAGCAGAACTATGCGTTGACAAGACTGATTCTGGTGGCCTTTCAGTTTCTTATCTTATTGTGAAGGTGATTTCATCTTAAAGCTTAAGGTGTTTTAAGTATTTCTGGTTTCAATATATTGAATATATTTACAAGTATGTGTTCTGTACAATTATCAGTTTTTCATAGCACATTTGTTTTCCTGTCTGCTGATTCTATTTATTGAGCTTATCTTGGTGCTGATTAACATACTGACGACACTTATTCCATTTTACTTCTTATTTGGCACAAAGTTGTAGTATTTTCTACCATCTTTTTTGAAAAAGAAAAAACGGTTCTGTTCTCCTGGTTAGGAAAAGGCTTTTTAATTCTGCCAACAGCAGGAGGTATACCGAATGCCTTCTGTAGGCTGTATCTCTATGACACTTAAGAGAAACTGGCAATACCAAGATCAAGTTGGTCGGAATTTTGTGCTCTTACTTTGATAGATCTGGATGCATTTTACTTGTTAAATCCCAGTGGTGATCTTAGCAGCACACGAGCTGAATTTGAGAACTGGTATCAAAACTTGGGGGTAGTTTTTCTGTTTCTTTTTTAGTTATTAGCTGTAGTGATTGAAGGTCAAGCATTTGTCATACTTATTATGTTTGTCATATTTGTTCTCAATCTGTCTCATGCATGAATTTTGTATCATTATCCTAATTGCCACTTACTTATAGTATTGCACTTTATAGAATAATAGTTGATGCTTGTCTTCGACTTTAGGTGACCCTAATGATTAATGACTGTGATTACTTAACATTATCTACATGACCTGAGCTGCTTTGGATGTGTATCCTTTCTATTTGCCTGTTTCCTTAGTCCCATGCCTCAAAGAAATTCCTTAGGTCACAAAATGAAGTTTGACCTTGTGGTTCCTATCCTTTGCAATCGGTATTTCCATTTTTGTTGCCTTTTCATGATATGAACACTATCATAGGATAAGGGGTCTATTCACTGGTGTTACATTGTAAAGATCTGAGAGATTCCTTTAGTAATTGTTTGTTTTCACCCGCACTCATGCATAATGCAGCACTACATAGGTGTATTTGTTTTCTTTACCCTTTGAAAATCATGTTATTGTTTTGGCAAGGAAATACCATCTTAGGAGTTCATATATATTAATATTCTAATAATGTCATTCAGTTAGACTGTCCCCAAGGTTCTAGTATTTTCCCAAGACATAGAAAGGCTATATGCCATAATGTCTGTGATGCTTATTGGATGTTCACATTCAAATAAATACCTGGTAAACCAATCTGAAAGTTTTTTTTGGTTAAATGAGGACTTCAGCTTTTCAACTTTTATTAATTTAGGAAAGTTGGGAATGGAAGTTGGAATAGACCATTATTCATACTAGAGGCAAAACATTAGACAAATATAATAGTTGATATGGGCTGAGTTTACTATTTTGTCAGCTTTTTCTTTTTGAAGTTACATATATGGACAGAATTTCTTAGTATAACAGCAGACAAACTGGTAATTTGCTTTTTGCATTTGACACTTTTTTGCCATAACATTTCCCTTGAGTTGCTATGGTGATTGCTCTAGGTTACATCAAATCAATATACGATAGAGGCCATAAAGGATTATTTGGTAAGGTATGTGATATAAAAATTTACATTTGTTTCTTGAAACTTTAATGTGGCTTCCATCATTTCTTGATGTTTTAAGCCAAACTAGGCTTATGCATATCACCATGGTGGACTGTTATAACTTTTGTGGATTCTGCACTCCCTTTGGATGACCTTTCGCTTTTGTTCCGTGTTTTACCTTCTGTTTCTTATTTTCTAGGTTAAGCCAAATCTGGTGTCAGTTGCAGACATTGGAGTAGTTTCTTCCGGACATTGAAGCAGTTTCTTATGATGTTTGTGGCATAATACGGACTGTTAAGTCAGTTTACAAGGTGATGGTAACTTTAAGAATTCCATTTTTCTCAATGTGTTACTTTTTTACGGCACATCTTATTTTATATTATCACATTTTGAATCCTAGTTAGCCTTCACCTATGGACCAAAGAATGTCAAGCCACAAGTTAAACAAATAGATGAAAGTGGAAATTTCTGCTTTGAGGTATGCAACTTAAGTGAGCCACATTATATATATATATATATATATATATATATATATTTTAAGATGATAATGAGCCACATTAGGTGCCACACCTACCATTTACCCTGAACTTTTGTGTTTACCGTCTTATGGCTGATGTTATGGTCAAAAGCCCCTATTTGATGTTGAATTTTTGCAGGTAAATTTCTGATTTCATTAGCAATGTTTGGATTGTTTTACTCGCTTTAAAACTCGTATTTTGTTTCAATTATATTTGCTATATTGTATCCTACGTTGTTAACGTGTTGAGAGTCCATAATTTTTTCACTTGGTGTATAATTTGTGTTTGATGTTAAGTTTGCTGATTAAGATTGTAAAAGTTTTCAAGTTGCTCTATATATGCAGATTTTTCGACCATATAATTATTCCTTATAGGAATTTTGTTATATATCTCTCTTAAATTTCTAAGCTGCGTCTTCAAGTTAGTGTCGGTGGAGGTTTATTGTTATGGTTCGAACAAGATACTTTCTAACCCTGGGGAGGATAGGACGTGCATTTCAATTATTTATGTAGTGATGACCATGAAAGTGTATTGTCTCGGTGTTTTTGAATTTTCTACTTCTCCAACTAATGTTGGTTTAACTTTGGAATCTGCCAGCTCTTTTGCTGAGCAAAATGGTCATGTATCGCCCACACGTTAATTTTAGTAGCCACCAGGACCAGTGTAGCTAGAAGACAATAAACTATTTGTGGTTTGTATGTCGGAATGTTGCATGCATCTGATATTGAGATTGTGACCCTAGCAACAATGTCTTGCTGGGTCTTTAGCTTCTTTTTTTTTTCCTTTTTTATGAACTATTTCCTGCATTTAGGATTTATGTTTCCTATGGTAAAAGTGTGGTGTAAATTGGAATAGCAAATTTAATCTATACTAGTACGTACCCCACGCTCCACGTCGGGTGACAAATTAACTGTATTCATATATCTAAAACCTATACTTTGCATTGATGAAATTAATAATAGCACACCTAAAGGCGGCAGATGAAATAGTAATTTGAATGTTTTGAGTAGAAGACATTTGATATGGAATATTTGCCACACATATATCAAAATAGGGGCATTCCATCGTTAGCACATTGCCTAGAATAACTTGAAAAATATTAGCATTATATACAACATCGTCAAATTCCCAATTCTAAAACACTCAAATTAATGAGGTTATTAACTATTTAAGCTCCTAAATTTAAAAATTTTACAGACAAAAGAGCATGAATTCAATGATCGATAAAAAAAATTCAAAAGTAACCAATCCGTAGAAAAAAATGAACTGAAAATAAACAAAATAGATACATTTAAGCGATGAGGGAAATAGTGCCTTCAAAGCAGTGTTGAAGCTCAACGATCATGCTAGCATAAGTTAAATTACCAAATACATGGTAACACGTAAGCAAAAATCACAACGCTGGGCTGCAATAAAAAGTTGCCTTCTTCCATCCGCAAATGTTTTCCTTTTGCTTATCAAAAAAATTGCATGCATTGGCAGCCTAGTACACGAAAAGAACAAAATATAAAATAATGAAAATTTAACAGAGTGGTAAAAATGGGTACATAACGAAGATAACATGACAATGAAAACAAAATAATGGAAACTAATTCCAAGATGTTATCCACAATATTTCTAGCATTATATAATCTCCAAAGTGTTATGACAATAATTTAAGTTCTTAAAATTATAATTCAAATTTAGGATGTAGGGTTAAGATTCCGACCAGACAACCCAAAAATTTCCAGCAAATTTTCAGCTTAACCAAAAATTTCCAACCAGACAACCAACAAAGAAGTAAACATAAAATAAAACAACCCATGATATTCCATACCTGAAACAGATGGCAAACACAAAAACACTTGTAGAACAGGTGTCATCCCCACTAAAAAAAAGGAGCTGCATGACAAACATTTTTCATCCCCTTCTCTGTTTCTCCTTTCCTCATTTCTGTTTTTTCTTTTCTCCTTTTCTTCTTTTCAGCGTCTGATATCCCAAACCGTCTACCCTTTTGAAAATGATCCTTGCCAGTTGTCAAAGTTTCAAGGCCTTTGGGATGATTATAATCTACTGTAGTTAACCCAACTTCTGAAGAGAAAAAAAAAAAAAACACTCAGAACTAGTGTCATCATGGTACACTTTGGGGATAGTTTTAATAGATCGCATACGTATAGATTTGTTTAGGAAAATACAAATTATTCGTGTCCCCCTTCTGTGTTTGAGATAGATAAATTTTCTTTTGTCATGTTTGACCGCCATAATGATAGGTTTAGCTTGCTTGCCTTAGATCTGGGAGGGCTTAACATCACAGCAATTTTGGAAAGTTAGTTGCTAATCAACATTATCTTACTCTCCTATGGCTGCATGTGTGTATTAGTTGAAAAAATATTATGAAGTTCATTTACGACTGAGTGCCTAACAAAGTCTCTCTCAGCTTTAATAATATATTTTCTTCTGACCATATATTTATACTTCATATTGGTTTTCTTTTTGGTATTACTGGCAGATTCTCTGTTGTAGAGAGAGTAATT
>JBBYHM010387107.1:0-15114 GCA_038381775.1 Adansonia rubrostipa | reverse complement strand
TCAAGGCACAAACACATTTTACATCTTTACCATCCTTATTCACAATAATTTCTTTTGCCAAAAGTTGTTGAAAGGCTTATGCATTTCCTAAATCACAAGGTTTTGCTAACTTAAGTTTCCCAACTTGACTTCTCTAAAGAGTGTTAAACATATCACTTTTAGGAATACTCCAACCTCGCCTTTCTGAGGAGATACTCCAATCCCGTTTTTCAAATTGTCGAGATTAAAAAAAAAACCTTCTTTTGTCAAAATAATTTGTCATCCACGGGGATACTCCAAACCCGACCTTCCGAGGGGATACTCCAACCCTACTTTTCAAAATTGTCAAGATTAAAAGAAATCTCTTTTTGTCAAAATTATTTGTTATCCATAGGGATACCCCAACCCTACTTTTTTGAAGGGATACTCTAACCCTATTTTCAACTACAATTATTTTTTTCTCATTCTCGGACTTCTATGAATATGTGAAACAAATCTTGTTTAATCAAGAAACCCAGATGCGTCTCGAAAATTATTGATTCGGTTATTCCCAGATAATCGATGCCAATAGCGAGATAAATTCCAATAGTCCACCCATTTTCTTTATCATTGCATTAATGATCCATGTTATGTTACTTCATTTATTGTCTCACTAACATGATTTCTTTGTCATGATTATTTGCATTCATGTTTTCCAATATTTTCAAATAAAACTAAAGGTAATGTACCGCATGGGTATCTCTGCAGTGCCGAAAGTGGAATATTCCATTTTTAAAATAAAATCCAAAGGTTATTTTTATCGAAAATCTCTATATTCCCCATCTCTCCGGGGCATATGTGAGATTAAATCTTTTTCATCAAAACATGGACTATTTCTATAAGATTCATGCATTGAAAGGGGTTATATCGAAATAATCACAAGCTAAAATAAAAAAAATCGAAATTAAGATAAAACATAGCTAGTAAGGTACCGATTTCGGGTGTCGTGAAGAGGTTTGTACCTCATCGCGTGTAACCAACTCTCGAACCTAAACGGTGAATCTTTGCACTATGTAGACCACAGAATCGATGTTTTGAGTTTCGTAACTCAAAACATAGGTTTCAATAGGCATCCGGTCATGCCTAGCCAAAAATGATCGGTGGCGACTCCAAGCGTTGGCCATTTTGCGATGGTTATTGGAGACCAATAAGATGAGCAAGTGAAGTTCGACCTTATGCAAGTGTTGGATTTCAAAAACATCAATATATAAAGATAAACGCGAAAATAATAAACATTGAAGTAGCTGGACTTCCCTACATATTTTTAGGGACGGATTTAATGTAGGAAACTATAAAATTTGAAATCAAGATTTAATCATCCATATGATCAGAAGTTACCTTAAGTTTAGAGGTTGAAATCTAAACAGTAAAACACCAAGAAACTGATTTCTTGAAAGATTCTTGAAGACCATAAGCAACATACATGTCTACTCTAATGGTTATCTACGCAATAATTGTTGAAGCCTTTTTGAGGTCCTATGGTGCTAGCTAGAAGAGTTGTCAACCCTCAACCATAAGGTAACTTTGAATCTTAAATCAAACTAGAACCAAGAAAAGAGAACAGAGGAAGTTTATGCCAAGTAAAATATTTCTCAAGAAGATAGCGCAAACTAGGGTTTGTGTTCAGTTTGAAATATTTTTTGAAAAAACTAAATTTTATCTTATAAAATATTCTCTCAAGATATTCAGTAGCCTCCTATCCTAAATTTCGGTTAAAATTCTCTCTTAAAGCCTTTAGGCCATTGTATCTATATATAGTAGTTTAATCATACTCTAGTCAAATTTAAAATGGAATAGTTTTGACCTAATTAAAACTCCATAAACAAGTTGAACTTATTCTCATTGTTTTAGGTTAATTAAATGGTCAGCTATTCCTCCCTTTGCCTTGGCCGAATTCCTCTTTCTTATTGGGCCAATCAAATTAGGCCAACAAGCTTGGGCTACAAGCATGGATAATGGCACAATGTAGGGGTTTTGGGCCAAACTTGAGCTCCCATGAATTTAATCTAATTAATTTAATTTTAATTATTATAAATAAATAAATAAATAATATTTGTTTAATGAAAATAATTATAAAATATTAAATAAATAATTTCAAAACACAAATTAGCTAGTACAGACACATACTTATGGATTTTATCAGTATAAAATTCTTAATATTAATTTTAACTTAAATAATCATTTAATTTTAATTAAACTATTTTTTACTTAATTATTATTTAATATTAATTGTCAAATAATTAATACTATAATAATATTCAAATGATTAAAAACAAATTACAAGATATGAAAATTTGATTCTCAATCAAATCCCAAGTCTAGGTGATATCCTATTTCTACTAGAACTAGTGTTTATCCACCTTTACACTTCATGTCTCAATTTAGACATTATTTTAATAAGATAAAGTTATTATTAATGTCTTAATTAGAAAACAAAATCTTCTATTCACAAATTTGATTTTGTCTCAAATAATTGAACTCATTGAATGAAGTCCTTCATTCAAATTACCTTTTATTTAATTAAGTTAATACTTTATTAAATCCCCAATTTAATCCAACAAGTCAACCTTATTGTGTGTGACCTATTAGGTTCCCAACATATTGGCAATGAACATAGATAATCTCATTAATCATGTTCATAGATCAAAAGCGGGATCTAGCAACCCATCATGACCACCCAAATGTTAAAGAGTTAGTGTGACCTTACAAAAACCTTTCGATAACTAGCCTATCAGTGTAGTATGATCCTTTCACCATATATTCTAGATTGAGGATGAGAATGGTGAAGTGTCTACCCAAACCTTTATCCATATTAGTTCTTACAACTCATGGTTAATGTTCATGGATCTATGAGGAATTATTTTTTATAATACAAATATATGCTCCAATTAGAGACTTTAATCTAATTAACAATAGTTAAGAACACTCGAGATATGTCTTGAATGTCACTTGGAGTGGTAAATCCTCTCTGAATCACTCATTTATCTACCATATGATTCATGCTATGCTCAAAACTACCCTACCATAAGCATCCATCTATTGTGGACCCGTTCATGATGAAATCAAAGCATAACATGCCTCATACAAGATAACCCGGTATCACAAGTTTGAGGACTATTATACATGACTGGTTCATGAGAATATTTAATAGACAATTGAATGACTGTATTACAAATGGAGTTCTCATTCGAGCCATGTTTAATGAACTTGTTTCCACAAAATAACTATCCATTTGCTATTCCTAAGTATCTTGTATACTTCAACTTCTATGAGATCAAAGGATTGCATACATCCTATGCATGGCAACTTAGCATATACTAGTCTTTGGGCATTGTCACTACCCAATCTTGATAATACGATGATAAGAAACACTTTTAGAAACATGGCTTTGATGTAGAAGGATTTCATCATTGTAACTGATTTACTAACTTTGCAACGCCATTGGGTTTCAAGTGTTTAATCCAATTAGTGTTTGCATGAATATCAATAATGCCACCGACATGAAGGAAAACCTATGTTACTATAACTTAATAACTTGTATGTTGTAGTTATTTGACCATGTATCCCATGTTCAAGTCTGATTGGTTTAAAGGCAAACACCAACATATTATTTATGTAACTATTAATATTTTTTGTAATATTATTTTCTATTATCTTTGCTAATATATTTATGTAACTTACAAAACTTTTATGTAAATATAATAAATTTATGTTTTATTTTTCATCACAATATATGTAGTATAATATATATGTAATTGTAAGAAAAATGTTTAACAGGTTTTTTGATTACTTATAATGATAAATGTATGTAGTAGATAATATAATTTATGTAACTATAATATTTAATGTAATACTACGTTTTATTACCTATTTTTAGTATATTTTTGTAACTTAAAAAAGTTTTATGTAAATATAATAATTTTATGTATTACAACTTTATTATCTTTTATTAAAATTTATGTAAATAAATAATATTTATGTGTAATTGTAATAAAAATATGTAATACTAAGTTATATTATCCATTATAGTAATTTATGTAATAAGATAATATAATTTATGTAACTATTTTGACTTTTTTCAATTATAAATATTTATGTATTTTGTAATATATTTATGTAACTATAATAATTTTATGTATTATTACATAATAATATATGTAAAAATATATAAAATATTGTTGCTAGTATACTCTAATTGCAACTCAACCTTGTCAAAAGCCTACCCTAAGAAATGCACCCTTAAACTCTCCAAGTTTTTTAGTACATTTTTATTTTCAAATATCTTTATATATTCTAGTTATTTTCACATAGAGAGACACACACATATATATATATATATATGAAGGATAACAACTTACAAAGTTAAAAGTAAGATGTGCTGATGTGAATAATTTTTATATTTAGCTTCTTTAAATGACACAAAAGATAATACATTTATTTATATTTTAAATTCAAATAAAAAGTTATTGAAACATAAAATAATATTTTAATGTTTAGATTGCTCTATTTAGTAATTATTTAAATTCAAAATTAAAATTCACCCAAAATTAAAAATTCGACATAAATTTTAAATTTGGACATAACAAATTTAAGATTTGTCTTTTTTTTAAAAAAAATTATTATCATAGTTCAAAAACATAGATGTGCTATTACAACTTCAAATCAAATTTTATTGGATTTTTTATTTTGATTTTGAAAGCAATTTTAAATTTTAAAATATCTTATCATTAAACTTTTTAAAATTAAAATTTAATTGAAAAATTAAATACACAAGATGTTGAGCATGCTAAAAGACCAAAAAAGCTTCCATTGCTTATTTGGCTTAGAAGTATGAATTCAATTTCCTAAATCAAGACTTAAGAGTGATTAGGAATAGCTTTTAAGTATATTTATTGATTAAAAATGAAATCTTTTTTACTAAATTATTTCCTTAGATATAGGTGCATGCCAATCTTCTTAGAGACTACCTTAATACTTCCCAATATAGGCTTCACATATATTAAGGTATTCCATCAATTAAATTCAATAATTTTCTCGAAAGTATGAGAATGACATAATTCATATTTTAGTGATTATAGTAGTGTTTCTTATTCAGTTGCATTACCGTTAAAAGATGCATACTATTTTTGGATATGGTATTTGCTAACGCATTGATAGCCTAAGTTGCAAGATTCAACCTTAAAATTTCGACACTATTACTAATCAGAACATTGACTAAACATGTATAACCCTAGAAATATAGTTTTCTTGACATCAAATTCTTTGATATTACCTTTCCTTCATGTTTCACGTACATGATAATTAATCTTTTTGTTTTTAAGATTTTGAAGATTTTGAAGTTTATGATGAATAGTTAGGGTTGACATTGTTGTTTTTATTTCAAATGGTTTTGATAATTCTAGAGATACCATTAACTTTATATTTTTAAATATTTTTATTAATTGATCGATTTGATGTCCTATTGCAAATGGTGCAAGATCAATAAAGAGGGAACACTCACTTAGGCTCATTGAAATTTCAAGCTCTTGTTAGTGTAAGCCCTGCAAACTAATCAAATTTGCTTGTAAAACACTAGCTATTAGTTAAATCATGTAACATTCATTATATTTGTTTGATATAATATAAGGTATTTCTTTATCCATAAAATCAATATATGACTAGTAGTTTGTATCTTATACAGATAAAACCCATGAAGTACATTCGCTTTGCAAGGGAACTATAAAGAGTTACAATTATGAGATCCCTATGCATCAAAGTCGTGCTTCTAAAAACATTCTTGGTCATCTTATTATCAAGATAGGGCATTGACAATGCACAAAGATTGGCATATGGAAACCTCTATGCATAGGATGCCTGCAACAGATCTCATAAGTGGAAGTATAGAAATACATGGGGACATAATATGAGAGCTTGTTACGATAACAATTTTACTGAACATGACCCGCTATGAGAGTTCTATTTGGCATTTCATTAGGTGTCCATGGACATACTCTCATGTGCCAGTGGTGTAAGTGATCCTTAGACTTGTGACATAAAGTCACCTTGTATGTGAATTATCGTACTTAAAGATCATGGCAAATGGGTTCATAATTGATGAATACGAAATAAGGGTGGTTTTGGGTATGATATGAAGCATATTAAAGATGAATGAGTGGTCCAGAGAGGATTTATCACCCTATCTGATTTAAGAGGATATATCTCGCATGTACCTGCTCATGTTAACTCAAAAACCTTGGCCAAGGCAATATGATCATAGAGTTAACACATAAAGGTTGCATACTAATATGGAATAGGTAAAAAATAGACACTGCACCAAACTTTTGCCTATTTCAAGATATATGATGAAAGGATTGAATTACACTGAGATATTGTGCATTGAAAGGCTTGTAAAAACTAATTTGACTTTTTTAGCATATCGAGTGGCCATGATGTATTGCTCGATGCCAATCTTGGTTTTTAAATGTAAATCATTCTTAATAGAGTAAATTTATATTTTTTTGTTGATATGATGTAGGCCTAATGGGTCACACACATAAGGGTGATTATATAAAATTAAAATAAGATAATGATTTTTTGAATTGTTCAAAAATAAAGGGCTAAAATACAATTACGCAAAAACCTAACCTCAAGTATTTAAACCATAATTTACGCCATCCCTAAAAGAAAACCTAAAGGTGCCATTTCAAATTCCCTAGAGTAATTTGCTACACTTTGTTTCTTTCTTGCACCATCTTCCTTTGGCTTTTAATAGGAAATTGTTTCTTCATTAATTTTCTTGATTTTAGTGTACAGAGAGATTGCTTAAAGAAGGTTTTGAAAACCTTATCCACTAGCATAGGTTTTGGCTTAGAAGACTCTTTCCCTTATAAAGGATTTTTGAGTCATCTGTGTAGATCAACATTAGAGGCTAGATGTGTGACAACTTTGGTTTGGGACAACCAAGTTTAGTGTCCAAGATCGAAGCAGAGTCTGTTTTAATTGAGGAAATGGACATCTTTGGATTGAAATATGAAATCAAATTTTTTTTCCTTCTTGTTTTATAAAGGTCGATCAAGATGCTTTTAAGACAATCTGTTAATGCTATTTGGCGAACCTTAGGCTAAAAAACATAACCTAAAACCCGATTGGATGAAATTAGACCCCTGGGATCATCTTTAAAATCAAGTATAAAGAACTTGACTCTAATCAAACCTACTGATTAGAACTAAAGTTATAAGAATCTTGATCGCCATAAGTTACCTTGATAAGATTAATTTGAGTTATTGTTTAAAGAACAACAAAAAAGTTCTTACAAAGTGAAACAACTCTCAAAATATTTTTTTTATTCAGTCTGCTGAATTACATGAATGAGATAGCCTTATATAAGCCTAAAATATGTAAAGTCCTAACTGAATAAGGATGATCCTAATCATAATCCTAATAATAATCAATAAAGATAAAGTTTATTTCTTATCATAATCTGAATAGGAATTATTTAAACAGCTTAAAATCCTAAACATAATCCTAATAGTAATCAACAAGGATAAAGTCTATTCCTTAATATAATCTAGTTAGGAATTATCTAAACAAATTAAAATTAAAAAGTCAAATTCTTATTAAAAAATCAAAAATCTGAAATCCTAAACTAATATTTCTATTGCGCATATGAATACATGCAAATTACGCTCCATTCATCTTGAACATGTAAATTGGGCTCTAAGCTTATTCTTCTCCTTCTCTTCAGCCTCAACACAATGTAAAAAAAGTGATCAATCTTGGCAATGCATCTAATTCATCTTAAATAGCCTCTTTTGCTTGCATTTCCATGATTAATCTCTGCAAAGCCTGGGATTCAAAAGAGAGAGAAGAAACTTTCTGTGTCTTATGCCAATAAAATGAGATAAGTGCTGTTTAGCTAAACAATGTGATTCTAAAAAGAAACTTTTGTGTCTAACATGCCTTACTTTTAGAGCTCCAATTCCTCCTAAAAGATCATATGAATGGTTGGAAGTAAGTGTTGGTGCAAGTTGATCTCCATTATTCCCTTATTTTTCAAAAGGATTCGTCCTCGAATCACCTACATCATACAAAGATAACTCAACAACATTAAAGGTAGCATTCATATTACCATAGCTGTTTGGCAAATCTAGCTTGTAAACTTATCATTGATCCTTTCTAACACTTGAAAAGGTTCATCTCTTCTAGGCTACAACTTAGATTTCCTTTGAGCAAGAATCCTCTCTTTACATAAATAAACCCAAACCTAATTTCCAGGTTTGGAAATGACCTTAATACGCCCCTTATTGGCTTGCCTTGCATATTACTTATTCTTCTTGTCTATGTTAGCTAGAACTTTGACATGTAAATCTCTAAAACAATCTCTTTATGCTTGCCATCCAAATTAGCATGTTCATTAGTAAGCAAATGTAAGATATCCAAAGGAGTTAAATGATTAAAACCATACACAACTTCAAAAGGAGAATAAAAAATAGTAGTATGAATAGTTTTATATGAGGCAAATATCTTTTCGATTGTTTTAAGTTTTTTTCGAATGATAGAGTGTAATAGAGTAGTAAGTGTCTTATTAACTACTTCATTTTGTCTATCTGTTTGAGGATGTGCAACAGTAGAAAACAAGCATTTAGTTCCTAACTTATTCCACAAAATATGCCAAAAATGACTTAAGAACTTAACATTCCTATCACTTACTATTATTCTAGGCAATCCATGCAAACTTACTCCTTCTTTAAAGAATAAATTAGCAATATGTGTTGCATCATTGGTCTTTGAACATGCAATAAAATGCGTTATCTAACTAAACCTGTCAACAACAACAAATATATTATCCTTAACACTTTGAGACCTAGGCAACCCTAATATAAAATCCATAGATATATCTGTCTAAGGTTGACTAGGCACAGGTAAAGAAGTATATAAACCATATGGTATTACTTTAGATTTTGCTTGTTTACATGCTATACACTTATCACAAACAGATTGCACATCATGTTTCAGGCCAATAAAAATGTTTATGCAATATATATAACGTTTTTTGCACACCAAAATGCCTCATTACTATGAGTCTCTCTAACCAGCATTTCATGCAAAGAACATATAGGCACACACAACTTATCTTTCTTAAACAAGAATCCATCATGCCTATAAGACTCACTATACACACACTTAGAACATGCATTCTATACTTGGCTAAAATTAACATCAATAATATAAAAATCTTTAATAAACTGAAAACCAAGTTTGTCCTATTTAACGGGTGAACATTAATTCTAAGGAAAATGCTAGAAAGAAAAGCTTTCCTCACCAAGCCAATGCATCAATATTATATAGCCAAATGAGGAGAATGTGTTCATAGTGCCCAATCACAAAAAGTGTGGCCATTATTTCGAAAATCAACTTTGTCCCATTTAATGGATAAACTTTGATTCTATGAAAAATGGTGGGAAAAAAAGCCTTTCTTCTCAAACCAACATATCCAAACCATGTATCCCGATGAGGGAAATGTGTTTACATTGCCCAACCACCAAAACAATAGAGATTATTATGAAAATCCAATTTTCGCCCATTTGACGGATGAACTTTGATTCTATGGACAGTAGTGGGAAGAAATGTTTTTCTTGCCAAACCAAAGCCTCAAAATCATGCATTCCAATGAGGAGAATGTGTTCATAGGGCCCAATCACAAAAGTTATGGAGATTTTTATGAAAATTTGACTTTGTCCCATTTGACAGATGAATTTTGATTCTAAGGAAAATAGTAGAAAGAAATGCTTTTCTGGACAAACTAAAGCATCAAAACCATGTATCCCAATGAAGATTATAGTGCCCAATCATGAAAAGAACAAGATTATTACATGAATCCAAGTTTGTCCCATTTGACAAACGAGCTTTAATTTTAAGAAAGATGGTTGAAAGAAAAGCTTTTCATGCTAAAGCAAAGCATCAAAACCATGTATCCCAATAAGGAGAAAGTGTTCATAGTACCCAATCACAAAAGTATGAAGATTATTATGAGAATCTAAGTTTGTCCCATTTGATTGACGAACATGGTAATGGTGGAAAGAAGAATTTTTCTTACCAAACTAAAGCATCAATATCATGTATCCCAATGAAGAGAATATGTCTATAGTGCCTAACGACAAATAGTATGGAAATTATTACAAAAATCCAACTTTCTTTTATTTGACGAACGAACTTTGATTCTAAGGAAAATGGTAGAAAAAATTGCTTTTCTTGCCAAACCAATGCATCAAACCGTGTATCTTAATGAGGAGAATGCGTTCATAGTGCCCAATCGCAAAAACTATAAAGATTATTATGAAAATCCAACTTTGTCCCATTTGATGGAAGAACTTTTATTCTCAGGAAATTGGTGGAAAGAAATTCTTTCCCTACTAAACCAAATCATCAAAACTGTGTATCCTAATGAAGAGAATGCGTTTATAGTGCCCAATCACGAAAAGAATGAAGATTATTCAATGAATCAAAATTTATCCCATTTAATGGACGAACTTTGATTCTACAAAAAATGGTGGAAAGAAAAGCTTTTCCCAATAAACCAAAGCATCAATATCATGTATCCTAATGAGGAGAATACATTCATAGTGCACTTCACAAAAGGTATGAATATTATTGCGAAAATCCAACTTTGTCTCATTTGTAGGATAAACTATGAGTCTAAGGAAAATGGTGGAAAGAAAAGCTTTTCCCACCAAACCAAAGCATCAATATCAAGTATGACAATGAGTAGAATATGATCATAGTGCCCAATCATAAAAAGTTTGGACATTATTACAAAAATATAACTTTGTCCTGTTTGACAAATGAACTTTGATTCTAAGGAAAATGGTGGAAAGAAATGCTTTTCCTACCTGTCACAACGTGGCCCAAATACGAATCCTGACCAACCCGACTTAAAATAGCATTCGCTCCTATATTTGTTAAGTTTATCTTATATTCTATTATTTCTATAGGCCATATCATTATCATTATTTTCTCATTTTAGGGACTGGGTGATCGAGATAAATCACTCACTCGATTTTAACACTAAGTAGTCATTATGAAATAACTATTTATTTGGAGTCGCCACCAATCTATTTAGGCTAGGTGAGATTAGTCACCTATTGGAGTGTGTATTTTAAGGGTTATGAAACCCTAAAATACTAATTCCGAGGCCTGCCACCATACCATAGATCATATAAAAGGATTCAAGAGTCAGTTACAATCACAAGTAAGGATCAACTCTCTCATGATGCCCGAAAATCGATATCTTATTAATCATGTGTAAACTTAAATTTTAATTTTTATTCGGTTTCAACATTGGATGTTTAATTATAATCCCTATAGTATTTAATTATAAAAGTTTATTATTTTGATAAAGTCGGGTTTTAATGTTTCTAAAAATCACAAAATGATTCATACACTCCCGGGGAACCAGGTGGGCATGAATTCTCAATCATATCCTGTCGGAGAACCATACAGAATATAAAGGGTTTTATTTTATTTTAAAATTGAAAAAATCTCGACTTCTTATTTGAAAAGGTTATCTCGCTATTAAAATAATCCATAGAATTCCTCACATATACTGGTAGGCATCCTACATATCAATTTAATTTGGAGACATTGCCTTATTTATAAAAATAATTTTGTTATATATAAAAAAGCTGATTCTATGACCTAAGAATGACATAATTTGATGGACATGTTCTTAATATGTACTTCCGATGTGAAATTATCCTGGCATTCACATAAGATGTGATTCAAATACCAATTTATGAAAATATCCTTAGGGTATACCTTCGACATGAAAGTATCCCAATAACCCTAATGGGTTTTAAGATGATCTTTGAAGGCTAAACCAATCCTAAAAATTCACCTTCGACGTAAAAGCATCCCGTGAGCAAAATGACCAAAATGTCCCTAGGGATATCTTTAACATGAAAGTATCCCGATAACCCTAATGGACCTTAAAATGATCTTGGTAGTCTAAACCAATCCTAAAAATTCACCTTTGGCGTAAAAGCATCTTGGTGAGCAAAATGACCAAAATGCCCCTTAGGTATACCTTTTGACATGAAAGTATCCCGGTAACCCTAATAAACCTTAAAAGGCTAAAAGAATCCTAAACGTGCACCTTTGGCATAAAAGCATCCTAGTGAAAAAAATTACGAAAAATGCCCCTAGGGTATTCCTTCGACATGAAATTACTTGGTAACCCTAATGACCTTAAAATGACCTCAAAAGGCAAAAAGAATCTAAAACGTGCACCTTTGGCATAAAAGCATACTAATGAAAAAAATGACCAAAATGCCCTTAGGGTGTTCCTTCGACATTAAAGTACCCCATAACCCTAATGGACCTTAAAATGACCTTAAAAGGTTATAAGAATCCTAAACATGCACCTTTGGCATAAAAGCATCCTGGTAAGAAAAATTACGAAAATGCCCCTAGGGTATTCCTTCGACATGAAAGTACCCAGTAAACCTAATGGACCTTAAAATGACCTTAAAAGGCCAAAAGAATCCTAAACGTGCACCTTTAGCATAAAAGTATTCGGTGAGAAAAATTATAAAAATGCCTCTTGGGTATTCCTTCGACATGAAAGCACCCGGTAGCCCTAATGGACCTTAAAATGACCTTAAGAGGCTAAAAGAGTCCTAAAATGCTTACCTTTAGCATAAAAGAGTTTCGATGAGTAAATTTACCAAAATGCCCATAGGTTTTTGAAAATTACATTCCATATTCTTTGGAAAATCGAACAAATACGAAAAGTTTTGAATATTTCTATACCCCTATGGAATGCCATAGGAATAATAGAAATTTCTAAAACCAGTAGAATGATTATTTTACCCCTTTAATATAAAAATTTGCTATTTAGTCCCTACACTTTTCTAGAACTTCATTTAGTCCCTACATAATAAAGTAACCTAAAAATTATAAAAAAATTGTATGAAATTATGTATGAAAATGCAGTTAATATATCAACCAAAAATTCGGCCAAATACCTTGCCCTAACCAAAAAATTTTTTAATTTGCAAAGTAACCCTTAAACTTGGTAAAATTACATTTTGACCCCTATATGGTAAAATACCACAAACAAAGTATTAAAAATCATCAAAATAGCAAAGAATCAACATGAATATCATGGTAAAGATATGCAAGAAGGTTCAGCCAAGCACCTTTGACCAAAAAATGAAATTTTTCATGATTTGCAAACTAGCCCCTAAACTTTGAGAAATTACAAAATGCACTTTAAAATGTGAAAAGTACCTAAAGCATGGTATGAAATACTCAAAATCAGTTTCCAAGTTATCCATGAAGCTTTTGGTTAAATCCTTCGACCATAAAACAAAGAAATTTCTATCATTTGCAAACTAGTCCCTAAACGTTTAGACATTTGCAATTTAGTCCCTAATTAACTAAAACTATCATGAAAAGACATCATAGAGGCATGGAATCCGCTTGGAATCAGCAACAAAACATAGCTAAAATACTCATTAAGATTCGGCCAAACATATAGGTCTAAATTTTTTTATTTTTTACGGATTAGCCCCTAAACTTTTTGTATTTACAAAATGACCCCAAAAAAAATACAAGCATGAATTTTGGTGAATACCTAAAAAACGTACAAACCATCTTTTCTAAACTCAATAATCACATATTCACGTTTCATTTAACACAAATTAGCACCATTATATGATAAAATCACAAAAATAAGTGCATAAACATGTACTTTCACCATGATAACAAGAAAATACTATAAGAAATAAAATATATATGAACATATATGTGATAAACACAATACCAAAACCAACATCATATCAACATACACATGATTCATGAAGAAAAATAATTTACTAACAAAAAAAAAGAAAAAAATAAAATCAAGGAAATTAGTTCATGGCCATTATGCTTAGTCTTTCAACATGGATAAAATCCATGAACTTAAGCATATTTTTGGCTCACCAAAGAGAAGGAAAATGTATCAAACAAATAAAAATTCAAAGATTAAAGTAGAGATTTACCTTAACACAGCTTTGAAATTTTTTCCTATTTTTTTCATTTTTTTCTAAAAACTCCCTCTATTTTTTTCCAAGCTTTTTTTCTTTCTTTTTCTTTTTCGTGAAATAGCATCTTCCCCTCTATAAAGAGGGGAGGATTCAGCCAAGGAGGATTTCCATCCTCTTTGGCCGAAACTTGCCATCAAATCTCATCATTTTTTTATTTTTTTATTTTTTTGTGAGCTTACTTGTTAGGTTGGAGAAAAATAAATGTTGTCATAAGCCTATACTTTTCCATCTTTTCATACAAGCCACCCTACCTATTGTCATGATTATGCTAATTTAGGTGAAATGATGGTTTTAGTTAATTTGATGGAATTAGTTGGAATGAACCTAATTCCAACCAAATTATATTTCATGCAACTAAATTGGAAAAATTAGAGCAAAATAAAATTATAAATTTACAAAAAAAAAAAAACTATTGGAAGTAAAGAAATTAATGTAATCAAATTGCAAGAAAATCCTAATTGAAAAAAATAAAAAATGAATAAATAAATAAAAAATAAAAAAATAAGGTTAAAAAATAAATAAATAAATAAATAAATAAATGAATTCTCATGATAAATCCTAAGAAGAACTTAATCATGTAGAAATTCTAATCAAAACGCCATAAAAATTAATAAAAAAAATTTAATCATTGGTATAAAATTAAAAAGAAAAAGATTAATGGGCTTGCTAGGAAATTAGGTATTAAAATGGGCTTGGTAGGCCTTTAGGGAATGAAATGGGCTTAATGAAAAATCAAGAATGGGCTTGGCAGAATTATTAGGCTCATTGGGCTTAGTCATGGAATTTGAAGTTTTTTTTTTAGGGGTCGAACAAAATTAAGTGTCTTCAGCTGCCCCTCTTTGTCTGTTGCTAAGAATCAAGAATAGGACAAAGACCAAATAGACACAATTTCGTCTAGGCGGCAAAGTGAAAGAAAAATGAAATACGAACATACATATTAAAGCTCAATTATTAGCTTTCAACCTATGGTGAAATTAATATTGAAAATGAGCTGGTTGGGGCAATAGTGCATAAACCAACCAGTAAGACA
>JBBYHM010387096.1:0-15115 GCA_038381775.1 Adansonia rubrostipa | reverse complement strand
CACTATCGTTAATACTAAAAATACAAGACTTACAAACATGATCAACAATTAATGATCCTTCTATTAGGGTTTCAACTAATAACTCTACTTTATTAAGGATCAAATTCCAACCATACTTCTCAACCAAAGTAGTGGATACAAAAGAATTTGTAGCACCAGAATCAAACAAAATAATTAAGCATAATAGGATAACATAGGTGGAATAATTGCCACTATAGTGTTGGAAGTTTAAGCATCATGGTGAGTAAGGGCATGAACTTTAACAAGTGCTTGAGGTTTTTCTGCCTATTGTCTTCCTTGGTCATTAGCTAATACGCTACTATTTACTCCTTGTTGAATGATATAAGAATTCTAAAAGCTTTATTGTCCTTTCTTACTTGGACAATTACTAAATAAATAACCCTTTTATTCATGAGCAAAACATGACCTAGTAGCCCCATGACAATTAACTTCTGAATATGCCACTTGACATCTACAACAT
Source organism: Adansonia rubrostipa (assembly GCA_038381775.1). Taxonomy (NCBI): domain Eukaryota; kingdom Viridiplantae; phylum Streptophyta; class Magnoliopsida; order Malvales; family Malvaceae; genus Adansonia; species Adansonia rubrostipa. Next base: position 14,634 of record JBBYHM010387096.1, on the reverse strand, counting down.
GATAAAGTATTGCCACTGTGGCATTATTACTAGCTTATTCAGGTCCTTTAATTTGACCATGTCTTTGATTACCATGATTTTTAAAGGGGTTGAGCCTTTTTCTTTCTCTTACAACACTAGTTTCTCGATCATTGTTCTTCACAGTCTTGCTTTAAATGATGCATTTTTTAATAAGTAGTGGCTTACTAAGTACTTTCTCATATGTCATAAGTTTAAGAGCTGAGACAATTTATTTGATTTGAGGGTTCAATCTTTTTTCAAATCTATAAGTATAACTTTTTTGATCAGGTTCTAGTTTAAGGGAAACGTAAGAAAGTTTTGAAAACTTCGCATATTCCACCATTTTACTCTCTTAACTTATCTCAATAATTTTTTTTTTTTTTGCATTTGAACACTTCTAAAGAAGTAATGGTCGTAAAAAGCTTTTACATAATTTTCTTAATTCTTGGTAAATGCTTGTTCTTGAGTTTCCCACCAATCATTTGTAGCACCTTGGAGTATAAGTGCAGCATATCCACTCTATCTTCTGTAGGGCATTTGAATGCCTTAAATAGTTCTTTCATCTCGTTAATCCATTTTTCCTCTTCACTAGGATATGTACAACCTTCAATGGAATGGGTATCCATTTTTTTAATTTTTTACAAATCCACTAAGTTGGTTAGGCATGCGATTTTCCTCTATTATTATTGACACCTTTGCAGTTGTTCTTATTGTTATGCTAACAGTGTAGAAAGGCTATTATTAGAAACATTTTGCTACTCAGCTAACCCTATCTTTTGCCTTACTATTCGATACACATCATTATTGCCCAAGTTACCTTGTGATGGCTGACTATCATTATGGCTTTTGGAATAAATAGTTTCCTCTAATAGACGAGAATCTAGATTTGTTGAGTCCATCCTTAGCATCAGAGCTCTCAACAATAATCGATACAGTTATTTTCCAAGGAGCCATCGTAATTGCACCAATAAGAGAATACAGTTTAGCTATAAAATTTTTATGAGAAAACATAATCCATTAGGTTGAAGCTTACACAATTTAATAACAAAATATTAACTTTCACACCACTTGCCTTATTTTAAAATCCTATGCGTAGTTATTCAACCAATTTAACTAAATTCTACCCATGCTAATTACAAACCTAAATATAGTCTAAAGATCAAGCTTTAGGCTTTGATACCACTATAAGTTGTCATGCCCAAACTAGAATATAGGACTTAACAACTGCCACATACTTATACAAGTATGTAAGGCTTTAGATTCTAAATTTTAACAAAAATTGGTTAGGAATTCCAATAACATTTAATTTCAAAAGTATAACACATTACAAATAATTTATAATTGGTTTGCAAGTTTACCTACTATGTATAATAAACTACTAGCCTTAAACTATTTGACACAATTGGTGAGTTTGTAACTACAACAATTCTAAGGACTAACAATGATCTCTCAAATCCAAATTACCCAATGACAAAATGGCTACTCCAACATCTGCTAGGAAATTATAATTGATAGATTAAGTATAAAATACTTAGTATGTAGCAAACCACCTTAACTACTTAGGTCATCATATGTTACTAGCACATAGATACAATCACTTGAAAACTTTTGCCAAATAATTAATTTGGTTATAAATACTCATACTAAAGTCATAACTTCATTATTCTATAATTATTCATAATTCAAGTTCCAATAATAAAACATTTCATATTCAAATAAAGAGATGAGATAATGGAAATAATTATGGTTACATATTCATATTCATATATAGATTCATAAACAAATTCGGATTTAGATTCAAATTTGGGCTACAACCACTTTCACCTTAGCGGTAACATCCATATTTATAATGCAACCTTATAGAGGATACGTAAATGCTAGTATATGCATCATTTCATTAGTCCTCAATGGTAGAGTCCAAAAGTAGCTAAGTCAAACAAAATTGGACTATAACCACTTTAACCCTAATGACAAGGCCCATATTTATAATATAACCTCATAGAGTTTAAGAATAATGCTAGCATATAGTGCCATCGTGTTTATCCCCAATGGCAGGGTCTAAAACATAACAAAATTCAAAACCAAAAACCATTCCAATCAAATTCAGGTGTTAGATTCCTAAATCTCAATAACAAAAATATTCTTCACAATCATAATTATATCAAACATATTTCTTAATTTACAAACTCAAGGTAGATTTAAGGCACTATTAAATAATCGATTCATAGAAATGATTTTCATATTCAAAAGTACAATTCAAAATAATCCACATGGATACCCATTTTCACATTAAACATAATATATCATACATTTTATAAAATAGTAAGATATTTTATAAGTTAATTACTTGGCAACTCGAGTCTACCCAACTCAAAATTTAGTCGAAGTATACTTTAAGGACCTATAATCTATATAAACTATAATTTCCATGAGATCCACTAGTACAATATTTTTATGCAATGCTTCTAGTGATTTTTTCAAATTAAACCAATACCGATTTAGTTTGCTCATTTAAAATGGTCGCATTCACTCCCTAAACTTTTTTTAACCACTAATTATACATTTACCCATACTTTCTAATACTAAGAAAATTAGTCAAAACCATGATAAGAAGTAAAAAACTTTAAAAATTCATATTATCATTAGTATTGATATAATTATTTTTCATGAAATTAAAAATTTATCATATTATATATTTTTGAAAAATTCAATAAAAGCATATAAAAATTATGAGAAATTTTAGCACAATATGTCAAATACAAATCAAGATTAATTCTTCAATGCATAACAATTAATTTTTATAACTTTTCTAAAATCATTTAGCCTAATCTAAGACCTCCTAACTTATAATGCAAATTGAATCTAGGGGCTTATCTTATACCAAAATGAAGCCTACACAGCATACTTCAATATACAAATTCGAAAAAAAAGTTATGGTGGCTAGAAAAACATATTTTGAGAGCCAAAATTTGGCTGGTCTTTATCATGATACCTAGATTTTTAGGTTTCTATGATCGTTTGGCTTCTTTTTGGCTTTTGTTTATCTTAATACATTAACACCCAGATCAAGCTAATGATGTCAAATTAAAGTTCACATTTGATACAACAAAATTGACCTAATAATTGACTAAATTCAACATCAGACAATAGATTTCCAATAACCTAATTTTGGTTGTTCATCACTATTAAACCCAAAATCTAAATTATCATATCTTGCAATCTTTCCAACTAAACCAACTCAAACTTGTTCCATTAGAATCCTAAGGTTGATAGCTTCCTAAAAGTGGTGTTGTATGTCAAATATTCATTGGAAAAGTCATTGGCCATAGTTTAAGCTTAAGGTTTTTCATGGTTTCTTTTAACATGCATGTAACGAAGACAAAAAAATTGTTAGTTATAGAACTTACCTCTTTAATTGATGATGGCAAGTTACAAAATATTACTCCACCTCCAATTTCTAAAAATTTTTTCCTCTCTTCTTACTACTCTCATTCTCTTCTTTACTTTAAAATGAAATAAAAAAAAGGAAAACATCCTATTAACATTTTTTGTTTTTGCACATAAACACTCTAATATTTCTATTTTCACTTATGACCCTTATGGAAGATAAAAAAATTATGGTGTTACACACATAAAGCTCCACACCTAACAGACTCAGGTTTGAGGATCTATTCATAATAAAGTTAAGAACATTGCCTTGAGGACAAATCCATTGCACCCCAATCCTATCTGATACCAAATTTATTCCATCCTTGCCTAACTGAGGAGAACCTTCCAAATGGATTCAATAACCATAACTATAATTATTTCTATTTCCTAAGTCCATCAGATCACACCATCATACCTTCTTACCTTCAACTTCATATGACACGAACATAGTAACAAGAGTACACCTAAGCTAATACACAGCCCATATTCCTTGAAACAAAATAAAAAGATCCCTTGGAAACCATAACCTCTTTGTTGAACACTCTCTTATCACATATCATCAATTATCCATTAGCATTAATTTTTACTAGTTGCCACACCCAATAAAAATCATTATCTTGTCATATTCTTCAAATTTTCCATGTATACAGCTTAAACTACTATAACATAATCATTTTCACATTGAGCTAAATAATAAGCCATTTCACAATCTCATCCTTCAATCACGTAGCTAACCCTCTAAGATTTAGGGGATAATTTCCATCTTCCCTTGATAAATACCAAGAAATTAGAATAGAAACTTAACCCATAAATCCACTACTTTAAATTCGTAGCTAAAAAATAAAATTACAAAATTGTCCAAACACTTAAGAGTAATCACAACACCCAGTCACATTATTAAATTCAGTTTTTTGTATTGACCTAGACCTAGTGAATTTCATCAACCCATTATAATAATAAAATTTTGATCGATACCCAGTAAGAAAACATTATAAACCACATAAAAGATTTAAATCATTTAGTCTATATCCCTTCTATACCAAATCTATCACTATATGGCAAAACCCTAAACCAATACCACTAAGATTATAAAACATTGAAAGCACAACAAAAACCCAATGATTCTTAATGTCTTCCTCTATTATTCTATAAATTTAAAAGTTTTTGTGATTTAATGGACATCACTAACAGCTATAAGCCTTAAGTATTTACCTAAGTTCCAAGTAGCTTCTATTTCGTTTATTCGTAGCTTCTTTCTTTATCATTCATCTGAATAAGTTTAGCTTTGTTCATAAAATGACCATCCAATTTGAACAATTTGCATTCTTGACTATTTCTATCTTGCTTCCTTTTACCAGGTTTTTTTTTTTTAAATGTTTTCATATTGATTTTTGTTTGTCCTAACAATCTACCTTTAATCTCTTTGTAAAATCTCTATTTTTTCCCACAACCAAAAGTTTTGATTAATATAGGTCAAATTAATAAAGGAAACTAGAAAAAAGTTATAAGAGATAAAGAAATAAAGAAATTTAAAAGAAACATAAAAATTAAAGAAAAGAAAAGGGAAAAACAAAAAAAGATAGAGACAGTTTAAAAGTATTTTTATTCATTTTTTATAATTGTGATTAATTTAAATAGGTTATAAAATGCATAATGAATAGAAATACCCTTCCCTTAAAACCTTTAAAATAAGAAAAATAAGACATTATTGCAATAGATCACTCAAGCACTCCAGCCATGAGTAACTATTTCTCTTGCCTTTAAAAGATGCTTAAATACCATATCAGCAATCACTTTCATAGTTAGAACAAGATGAACACTTGCTTGCAAAATCTTCTTAATCATGTTTTCGTATACACTACCATGTAACCCATAAACACTAAAAGCTCAAAGTCGGTCTCAAACATAAAGAGGGCTATGAATTCTCTAAAGATAAAAGGAGAAAATGCAACCAAATAAGCATGGACACCCTTGATAATTGATAAGCTACTTGAAAAACTTCAAGAAATAGTGTTGTCTCATCCTCAATGCTTCTAGCCAAATAGGTGAATTTCACTATTCAATGCGACCTTCACAAACTAAAACCTAAAGAGCTATGCAACTAGTGTACCTAGTACATGTGGCATCGCCTCAATAGTGAACAATTTTCTTAAGCATGTTTAATTCATCCTTCTCAACAGTAGAGCACACAAATCTACCTACATCTCTAGCATTTATGTTTACCTTTTCTACCTTTAGCAGTTTGACAACTTTATCATAATCACCTAACCTTGCCCCCTATAGTGATACACTTTTTTTTGAGTCTGTATAGGTGGTTGCACCATCATCCAGTAGGAAAATGTAACTTTCACTTTTTTAGTGTTGCTATATATAGATATGTTCTTCCATTCTTGTCTTACTCATTAGCATTGTCATAACATGTCAAAAATGAATTTAGCATGCTATATCCAACAATGGAGTCACCACTAATCATTCTTATCTATGTGTGATTTGTCACCTTATGATCTCTCCCTTTTAATGTCATTTTAAGCTTGACAAAGGTAGTTAAAAAAGAAAGGTCCTAGTCTACTTAACAGATCAAGGTTAAAGAGTTCAATTACGTTCACGGAAGGATCGGCACCCCTAAAACCCTTACCTAAAGATAGTACCTAATTAAAGCTCGTATTATCCTAAATTGATTTTAAATAAATTGTCTTAGTTTATCCTAAATTTACAAATCTTATCTTAACTTGAATAATAATAATTACTTGACCCAAAAAGGACAAAACTTACCAAATCACTAAACAAAAATAATTAATCAAAATGACATCAAATAAATTAATCATAAATTTCCATTAAAAATACAATGGCTACAATATCAGTAAAACATAATAAACCTGAAAATGAGGGAAAAAAATATTAATAGCCATTTATGACTATAAAACTAAAAATAAAGTAAAGAAACATGAATTCAATGATGTCATTCACAAAAGATCCAAATGAATTTTTATTTATTAAATTAAAGCAAAAAGTAAAATAGCTTGAAAATCCAAAGAAAGAGATAAAAAAGTCAAAAAAAGCTATTTTTATAGTACCTCATATATTGTAACTTTTCAGCTAATAACTTCAAGAGTCCTATACATGCTTAGATTTTATAATTGTGACTTACTGCATGTTATTACGTACTAGTGTCGAGAAAGCCAAACTTCTCCCAAACTTTTTTAGTCTTTTCACCTTTTTCGCTGGTTAAGATTGTTTTAAGTGATTGCACACTATCAATGGTTATCAACTGAAAGAACAACTTTAGAAATCATCATCAAAAAGTTGAAGCCTGCTAAAGAACTTATTGCTCAAATTAATTTTCAATTTAACGATCCCTTTTCTATTGCTTTTAATCTTGTATTTTTTTGCCTCCCCCTATTTTGAGCTAAGATTAGGCTCTTTTTATAGTGAAAAATTACCAGAGTCATAGGTTAATCAGGATAGGAGGTTTTGTTGGAATCAAAATTTATTTTCAATTTAATCTTAGCTCTTTTTCATATTAATCTTAAAATTTTCAGATTTTAATCCAAAGAATTTTAATCTTAATCCAAAGAGTTCTATTCCTATCCAACTTATTCTTTTTTTTTTTATTTTTTATTTTCTTGTATTTTTTTATTATTGATTGTTTGGATTTTCTTAAAATTGAAATTAACATTAAAACTAATTAAAATTAAAACTAACATTAAAGTTAAAATTGGAACTTGGACAAAAATAGGTGTCTACAGTTACCCCTTTATGTATTTGTTGTGAAATAGTAAATTTATGAAGACATTAGCACCCTACAATCATACTAACTCAAACAATCATACATAATAGAAACATAAATAATCAAACACTTTTCCAAAGGAGGCATAAACTTAAAACAAAAAATTCTTCCACCGAGGCTTTAACTTTAAAATGAAAAAAACTCCTCTACCAAGGTTTCAACTTTAAATGAAAAACTACTCCATCAACGCTTCAACTTTAAATAAAATCTTATCTATCGAGGCTTTAAATTTAAATAAAAACTCTACCATCGAGGCTTCAACTTTAAATGCAAAACTCTTTTACCAAGGCTTCAACTTTAAATGGAAAAACTCCTCCATTGAGGTTTTAACTGTAAACAAAAAGTCCCCATCAAGGCTTCCACTTTAAAATGAAAGTCTACTTCACTAATGCTTCAACTTTGAATGAAAAACTACTCCACCAAGGCTTCAACTTTGCATAAAAAAGTAAATTTGTAAACTTCATATATGAAAAGTCTCAAACGTACCTTAAATCCAAAGTAATCTGTCATTTTAAGGTTGACATGTTGAATTTCACTTTTCATCCAAATCTCGTTAACTATTTACAATGATCATTTTAAATGCACTACATGAATAAATGCAATGCCATACATAAACGTCATGAACGTATACATAAATAATTATTATGCTATATATGAATGAATCCTATCCATACCTTAAATCTCTAATCCAAATACAAGTTCCTTAAGCTTAACATTTCATCCTCTCATCTTTAGTATCAGTGTCTCTTGGCTATTTTAAGGTTTTATTTCATCTTATAGATCTTTTTATTAAATTTTTCAAAATATTGGTCATTCCATGCTTCATATCTTATCACTTTACTTTCTCTACTTAATCATCTTTATCAAATAGACGAACAAGTTCTATTAACTAGATGGACCATTTGCCAATTTCATCAAATCATCAGTTATTCATTCCTGAGATTATCCTTGAGTAAAGTTCTAGATACTTATCCATATGTAAAAATTTTCCTCATCTTGTTCCCTTCTTTTTTTTTTTAGAATGCCATATAGAGAATATTTTGATGTCAACACAATAAGAGGTTTTACTTTGCCATTTAAGAAGTTCGTGCATCTCTTTCCTAGAAACCTAATTCTTATATATTTGAAATGAAAACCCAAAAGCCTTTTCAGCATTTTTAGAAATGTCACACTTTTTAAAACTCAAATTTATCTAATTCCAAATCTGAATGTTTTCATGTTTGTCTTTTAATAATCCTTTGAAAAGAAACAATCTAACCAAAAATCTTTTCATTTTTCAACCATGCCCTCCACGAAAATTTCCCTATGTTAGTATTTTAAATGCTTAAAAATCAAATCACCATTTTCTTTACAAAAATGTGACTTTGGATCTCTAAAAAATTGATGATTACTTTCAAGAATAGGTAAGGTGAATCAACAAGCAGGCTCTTCCAATGGAATTGAGTTGTATCAACTTTTTTGAAGATTTGGTTAACAAGAAAGGCTTCATAAAGAAAGATCAATGGTTTCCTTATCTAAACTCATAATCAAAATTTCTCAAAAAGATATGTTTCTGATAACACAATTCATGTTGGCACTTTCTTTTAGTTTCTTGATATATATGGCATTTCAACAAATGTCAAAACTAAAAAAAAAAAATGCTGGTTATTCAATATGAAACAAGCCACTTAAAAAAAATCTTTCAATAAGAAACATGCCACTAAAAAAAAAAGAAAAAGATCTTTCAATAAGGAATAAGCCACCTAAACTTGTTGACTTTCTAAAACTTTTCAAGAGTATTCAGTGGTTCGATTAAAGTATCCTTGATCTACTGTTTCTTGTTGGAGCTTAGGCACAATCATGCTTAAAATCTCTAGAGTTGCTTTACATTTTCAATCTTAGTCTAGATTGCTAGTTTTTTTAGGTTTTCACCTGGAGCTTCCTTAATTCTTTCTTTATTTATTATTCTATTATGCATTGAAGAATTCAAAATCATCCTTCAGAGAATGATAATTCAAAAAGATAAGAGTCTAAGGAAAAGTTACCAACTTAAATATCTACACTTGATCAAAATAAACTTTTAAGCACGTAATGTAGACTAAGGTCAGGGCTATGAAAAATAGATAACCAGGCCCAAAATAAGTGTTTAAAGGTAATCAAACCAAGGATCATTTTATTTTATGAGAAGTTTCATCCTTTTTACTTCTAAAAACATTTCATATCTTTTTTTTCAATTACTCTATTTTTTTTCTCTTTTTTATCCTTTTTCTTTCTTTTTTTTTTTTTTGCTTTTTTCCATCATGAAATGATTCTAGATTTTGGCACTATATCCATTTTAACATCCACCTCCATGACATAAGGCAACCCTTTTCATAATATAAAAATAGAATCAATTCCCTCATATTTCTCAAAAATGATTTTGCCCTCCAATGTAAAAGGTGATCCTTGATCAGTGTTCATTCCAAAAAAAAGTTTAATAGGCTCAAATAGCAATGGCTAATTTCTCATCATGAAAATAATATGAAAAATGATTATTTCTTATGTAAAGTATGAATATTGTTATTTAAAAGCAATCTTCAAAGGAATAAATAATTAGAATTTCATTTTGCCTTTAAAATCATTTGAGCGCCTCACATGCATGGTGTCACAATCTTTTTTCAGCAACTCACATTCAAAATCCATCTCCATATATCATTTACGTGAAGGTACACTGTAATTTTTCTTTCTAAGATCTATAAAGAAAAAAAGGATTTTGCACAAATTAGAATTGTGCACAGGGATATATAACACCATTAAGCAATTGGGCTTCTCAGCAACCTTGGCTTTAAAATGTGGGCAAAGGAATTCAAAGTGTTGAAGGACATGGTTTTTTGGTAATTTTACCCCATACGTAGGCAGAAGACACAAAAAGTTTATGTATGATAAAAAAGTTTAGTAATGATGTGTTTAAAGCTCTAGATAGCCTTGATATTTTCCAAAATACAAAAATCAAAATTCATCCAAGAAAGTGCCCCACACATTAATTTTTAAAAGCATGGTTTGCAAATTAATGAGTCATTGCACCCTTAATTGCTTTACTGAAAAGTACGATTTGTTTCATAACAAAAATAAAAATGCAAGTTCATGAAATTTCAAACTTATCATCAAAAGAATCAAAGCTTTTGAATGGTTTGGCTTGCATCAAATTAGGATATGGGAATGGATTTTATATTTTTTAATACTAATCACCAACATCTTTAAGACCAATAACATTTTCATTCAATCTTAAAAAAACCACTTAATATAAGTAATTTCCTCTAAAATCAAAAGAAAGTAAGCACCTAATTGAAAAAAAAATAAACTACCATACACCTAATTAATATCATGCAAACAAAAAGTATCAAACACCTAGCTAATGTTCTAAATGTCATAACTAAAAAAAGGATTGTACATCTTTAAGACCAATGACATTTTCATTCAATCTTAAAAAAACCACTTAATATAAATAATTTCCTCTAAAATCAAAAGAAAGCAAACACCTAATTGAAAGAAAAATAAACTACCATAGACCTAATTAATATCATGCAAACAAAAAGTATCAAACACCTAGCTAATGTTCAAAATGTCATGCCTAAAAAAAGGAAAATATCCAAAAATTTGTAAATTATCCAAATAGGGCATCCAAGGTGACATCCCTTGTCTTCAAATCCTAGATTTCTAATGTCTTAAAACTTTTACAGTATAGGTGCCATCATGATAAGGTCTTCAATTTTCTCCTTCCTTGATGGCTGGCCCAACATGATTTAGAAAGAGATTGCTATTAACATTTGGCCCTATATTTTACTCAACGTTTATCAAATCGGCTTTAATCAAACCTTGCGTCTTATATTTCAATGTTGGGAAATTTATAGTAAAGTGTCCAATGTTCCCTGAATGGTAGTCATATTGAGTATTTGGATTACACCACTTAAGGTACAAAGTGGCTCAAGAATTAGAAGAGAGAAATTACTCTCAATTGAAGAAGAGAATTTGTTATTTCTTGATGCTGAATACAATGAAATGACCCCTATTTATACTAGTTTCATATGGGGGTTATGATTTATACTCCTAGAAGATAACTCTTAGAGGAGATTATCAATTATAAGATAATTTGATTTTTATAAGATAATTTGATTTTTATCCAAGATTATCAGTTACAACAAAATATTATCTTGTGATCATTATCATTCTCCCTGGGTTAGACTAGACTCGCCCTCTAGTTAAACTCAGCATCATCTTTAAAGTATGATGAAAGATCGACGACATTAAAAGTAGTAGAGACTTTATAAGCGCCTAGTAGTTCAACTTTGTAAGCATTGTTGTTGATTTTTTGCACAACTTTGAATGGACTATCAACTCAGGGTGATAACTTAGAATTTGGTTGGTTTGGAAATCGTTTCTTTCGCAAGTGTATCCATAGCAAGTCTCTTACTTTGAAAGTCTATTGTCTCATATGCTTGTCATGCTAAGCCTTGTATCTTAAGTTTTGCTTTTAGATTCGTTTTCAGACTTGTTCATGCAACTTGATTTTTTTTGCCTTTTGGTCTCCATCGATGCTGTATTGTTGTTGGTTGGATGAAAAGGTCAAGTCTAATGGACTAAGCAGACACGTGCCATAAATCACCTCAAATAGACATTTATCGGTGGCTTGATTAATTGAGTTATTGTAAGCAAACTCAACTTGTGCGAGTATAAGATCCCACTGTTTCAAATTTTTCCCAACAAAGCTCCAAAGTAGGATTCCTAAAATCCTGTTAACTGCTTCAGTTTGTCTGTCTGTCTGAGGATAGCACTATTGAATTAAAGCTTAGTTCCCATTTTCTTCCATAGAGTCCTCCAAAAATGGCTTAAGACCTTGACATCTCGGTCAGAAGTAATAGTTTTTGGAATGCCATGGAGATGGGCAATCTCCTTGAAATATGATTCTGCATCTTGAACAGTATCATTCGTCTTTTGGCATAGGATAAAATGTGCCATCTTTGAAAATCTATCCACAACTACTATTATGGAGTCTTTTTGTCTTTGAGTCTGAGATAGTCCAAGACTAAAATCCATACTTACATCTTCCCAAGGTGCATCCGAAACAGGAAGAGACATGTATAATCTTATATTTTGGCTTTTGGACTTAGCCAAGTGATAGGTTTTGCATCTTTGGATATGCCTATTGATATCTCTTTTAAGCTTAGGCCAGTAGAAATTTTCTTTAACTAAGGCCATAATTTTATCTCGTCTGAAGTGACCTGTTAATCCTCTATTGTGGGCCTCTCAGATAATTGCTTCCTGTAATAAGCATTGAGGAATGCAAAGAGTTTTTCCTCGAAATAAGAAACCTTCATGCTTGTGGAACTACTAGAAAGGTTATGCCTCTGTGTAATTCCATGCTTTACAAAAATCAAGATCATCCTAGTATAGCTTTTTAATAACTTCAAACCTAACAACTTTTGCTTGAAGAGTAGTTAACAAAGTATGACATCAGCTAAGTGTATCGGCTATAGAATTCAAGGTTCCCGCCTTGTGCTTGAGTAGGAATGGATAAAACTGTAAAATTTCACTCTAAGTGATATGTCTACAGTTGATATTCTGTTAAGAATTCAAATGCTTGAAGGCTTCATGGTCCAAGTAGAGAATGAACTCCTTATTCATAATGGCAATTTGGATGTCCCTCCTGGCTCATAATGCACTGATCCCAGTATTAGAAGCATCATAGTTGACTTTGAACACTTTATCAAAATTTAGAAAGGCTAGCACAGGGGCTTCTGTCAAACACTTTTCAGTTCCTCAAAGCTTTTCTGAGCTTACTCTATCCATTGAAACTTACCTTTTTTGATGCAATCTGTAAGTGGTGCAGCAATTGAACTAAAATTCTTGACAAATCTCTTGTAAAAGGAAGCTAATCCATGGAAGCTTCAAAGATCTTGGGTAGATCCTAGAATGGGCCAACTATTGATGGCCTCAATCTTGCCCGAGTCAACTTGGCCACCTTCAGCAGTGATGATATATCCTAGAAAATTCACTTCATTGGTCAAGAAAGAACATTTCTTCATGTTGGCATAGAGTTTTTGCTTTCAAAGAGTCTAGAATACTTACCGTAGGTGCTCTAAGTGATCATCAAGGTTCTTGCTGTAAATAAGAGTATCATCAAAGTAAATGATCATAAATTTCCTAATGAAGGGTCGAAGTGTCTGAGTCATCAGATGCATGAATATGCTAGGGGTATTTGTTAACCCGAAAGGCATCACCATCCGTTTGTACATGCCATCTCTTGTTTTGAAGGCGGTCTTCCATTTATCCCTAAGTCAAATTTTAATCTAATGATACCCGCTTCGTAGGTCAATCTTACAAAAAATAGTTACATCATGTAACTGATCCAACATATCATCAAGCGAGGTATCGAAAATCGATACTTGATGGTAATCTTGTTGATTTCTCTACGATTGACACACATTCTCCAACTTTTATCTTTCTTAGGTACCAAAAGTATGGGCACAACATAGGGACTGACACTTTCTTGGATCATTCCTTTCTTTAACAACTCTTCAACTTGTCATTGAACTTTAGCATGTTCCTGGGGACTCATCCTATAAACAGGTTTATTAGGAATTATTGCTCCTTGAATAAGATCAATTGTATGTTAGATATCACGTATAGGTGGCAGTCTAGGTGGAATTTTGTTAGATACGACATCTGGAAATTCAGCTAGCAATTATTTAATTTCTGGCGGAATGGTGGTTCATTCATTTGACTCAAGCAACAGGACCAATCCTATGGTTTGGGCTTTCACTTTTGTTACCTTAAATTATTCCTTAGCAATTAAGGATGCTAGTGACTTGGACTCATTCTTGCCTTGGTTATAGTCACTAGACAGCAACAGTGCTAGCTTGATCTTTACTCCATCCTTTATAAAGGAATAGGTGTTTGCATGACCATCTTATAGAGCATGGCGATCATATTGCTAGGGTCTCCCTAGTAGAATATGATAGGCATCCATGGTAACAACATCACACCATACTTTATCTTGATACTTCTTGCTAATTGAAAAAGAAATAAGGCATCATTTAGAAACTTTTACCTCATTTCCCTTGTTGAAACCATTGTAATTTGTATGGATGTGGATGAACTTGAGTGAATATGTTTAGCTTCTACTCCATGTAGTTGGATACTACATTCTCACAGCTTTCATTATCAATGATTACATCACATACTTTGCCTTGGGTAGTATAGCAGGTGCGAAAAATATTGTGACGTAGCCATGACTTCTCTTTTGCTCGCGCTGTGTACAAGCTTTGCTTGATCACCAGTGTTTCACCTTAGTCAACGGGTGTGACTTCTTCATCAAATATTGGCTCCTCATTAAATACGGGCTCGTCTTCTTCTTTAGATGCTGCATAAGCTTCTCCTTCAATAATGGTGACAACCTTGTG
>JBBYHM010387085.1:0-15116 GCA_038381775.1 Adansonia rubrostipa | reverse complement strand
GAGGTTGTTAAGTGCTCTGTTTAAGATGACCAAGACATCTTTAGCCTTTTGCTCTTCTGGTTGGATTGGATCAATTTGTCCTTCCAAATGAAATATCTCATGGAGAGACAGGAACATTGTCAGCTTCAATTCCCTTTCTCGACCCAATGATCATGTCATCTCCTGGTTGCAGATCTTCTTTTCTTGTTGATTTCTTGAGTACGCATTGGCCTTAAATCGTAAGCCTTTTTTGTTGGCTTGAGTGGTGACCTGTAGGGCATGAGTATCCCTTAAAGATTCTTATTTCTCTTTGTTATGCTTTTTTTGGTAGATTGGTGTTGGTTTTCTTCATTTATGGCTGCTTTGTTTTGACTAAGTATGATTTCTATATTGCAATTTTCTTCTTCATTTTTTTTGTATTTACTTTGTGCACTTTGCTTTTACATTTATATTTTGGATTTATTTCTTTGTTGCAATTTATTGTTGTATTTTGGGTTGATTTGTTTGCTGCATTTTGTTGTTATGTTTGTCTTTTATAGTACAATGACACAACATTCAATTTTTTTATTTGTGTTTTCGTTTTTCATGCGTTTATTGTATTGGTGCTGCCAATTGTATTGAGTATTTGTATCTTTATGTCTCATGCTTTGTTTTTTTGGTTTCTTTTTTTGTTCTGTAGTGCTCCTCCTGTTATATAACTTTTTTAAAGATGTTGAATTAACTCTTTTTAATTTGCTTTTTTTATGTTTTATATTCAACATTTTGCAGGATTAATTTCATGAAGGTAATTTGTCGAAGCTATTTCTTTAAGCTTGCTATATTTTGATCATGAGATTAATTTTGTGAAGATAATTTGTCGAAGCTGTTTCTTTAAGCTTGCTATATTTTAATCATGATCTTTGTTTTTGGTTAATATCTTTGTCTATTAATTAAGTTTGATTATATGTTTATATATTGGTTGAAATGCTTCTTTTATATTGTTATTATAGTTTACTATATTACGTGATCTTCTATCTTCGAATCACATGTTTGTGAAGAATATATTGGCTATGAATTTATGTGATTTTTTTGTTCTATGAAACCTATTTTTTAGTATGAGTTATAGCAATGGCTATTAAAATTAGTTTGAAGTGCTTTTTGGATTTTAGAATGGTCAACTAATCGATGTGTACATTTGTTCATGTGTTGAAGTTGATGGATCTATGAAACTATTGTTTAAAGGGCAAATGAATACATTAATCTCATCATATTTATGTCAACGATGGTGTTTGCATCCAATACACTTTCAATTGACTAAGTGTTTCGAAGCCAGTACCAGTCGACAAAAATCTTCTCATCTTGGTCGTGATAAAAGAATCTTCGATGATCTTAATGAATTACCTAATACTATTAAAAAAATCAAGGTTTGGTTTCAAAGTAGATGATTGTTCCATTTTACTGTTTGTCATGCGAGATGACTGTTCTCAAAATGAATATCTGCTTTGCTAAAGAAAAGGTAAAGGACTTTTATCAGAGTTACATGGATCTCATAAGCAAACAATTTGTTCTATAGATGCATCTTTTAAGCATATATCTACTATTTCAACCAAAGTGTCTAAAGGATTTTATTTGGAGCCTTCTCAGTTTTCAACACATTATCAAACAACGGAACATGTAGATGATCAGTGTCATCAAGTAGACATTTTTTCAAACTTTGATATGGGAAATCCTTATACAACAGCATATACAGAAACATCAGAGGTATTGGAAAAACAAGATACTCACACTAGAAGTAAGTATTATCTATTTATTATATTTATCTATTTAGTTACTGATCTTATACTCTGTTACAAACATAATATTGTTAATATACTAATTTCTATTGTAACACCAATTTATTATTGTTTCCATCACTATTTGTGAAATCATGAAATTATTATTTTGAAATTACTCATTAAATTTGCTATTATATTAACACTGTTATTATCTTTTACTAATGGTTGGCAACAATTTACGAGAATTCCTCGGTTGCAATATGTTGATCTCATAATCTTCACCTACAACATGGACAAAACTTTTGATGCATATGCTTTTTCCAGATACGCTACTCTACAAACAGTAAAAGACTTGCTTAGTAGATATGGTAAATAACACTCATTCAATATCTTAGTCATTAAATTGTTCATTATACTTCTGCTTAATACTACTGATATATATATCATGAAAATTTAATCAAACACAGTGTTAGAGGCACAGATTAAACAAAAACTAAAGATTATAAACCTAAGCGATGAAGAAAACAACATCAATTAAAATGTTGAAAGCAGTGAAGATGATGATGAGAACCAGCAACCCATTCAGCATATTGAAGAATTAAAACCTCAGTTCTTGTTCAATATGACATCTTCGGTAGTTAGACCACTATATCTTTTGGTAACTCTTACTCCTAACTATTACATTTATCTCCGATAATGTTGTTATAACAATAACTAATAATAAAATCACAGTATGTCTCAAGGAAATTTGCTGGCAAATACTTACCACACCACCCAATTTCATTGATGCTGACTGTTCCATAACTGTAACAAAATGGCCAATTAATTACATCTGCAACAACTACAACGAAGCTTTCTCGAGAGGATGGCGAAAATTCATCTAAGATAACAACCTCAAGTCCAATGACCAGTGCTTATTTGAAAAAATAGAAAGCAAAAAAATTCTCAATTCACATTATCGGTGAGTCTTGGAAAAGAAAGCACTAAGTAGCAATTAACTCACTTTTGCGATAGCCCCTAATGCCAGACACTTTTGCTTTCGTAAATATGTTATTTGTTATTTCCTTAACTTTATTTACATCTTTTGATGTTACTTTTTGTATAGAGTTCCTCAAAAACTATGATCTGACATTATCATCGAATGAAATGTTACTATCATTTTTCAAATTATTTTGGAAGTAATCACCAATATTATGTAAATCTCAAACTCAACAACACTTTAAAAAGTAATACTCGTGGCATTGCATGGGCATCCCACTAGTATATATAGTTTTTCTCTTCAAACAAAAACCCTAAACCCAACCATAAACATGGAAATATTTTCATGGATAAGAAAGCATTAAACATTTTAATAAATTAAAGTTGAAGACATTCAAAAGCCAAGAGATAACAAAACCATATGTACATAGGACTCAAGCCTTAATATTACTCTAAATAGGTGAATTTCTAAACTTAGATATCGATATGGGAAAATATTTAAGGTTATCTGACAGAAATCTTAGATTCTTCATCACTTTTAGTTTGAACTTTACTCCTGTCTTAAGCCTTTCGGACATCTTCAAATAGGGATATGCTAGCTCATCGTTGATTGCTTTAAGCCTATTGTTCATCTCTTTGCAATGTTGGAACATGTTATAGTTGTAGTCATCAATCTCAAACCCAAACATTGATCTCAAACCCAAACATTGATTTCATGAAAGAAATCTCATTCTTCATGAAACTCACTTTCAATTAAATATCCCCAAAATTTTTTGATTACTGCAGCAACAGAATATGGATGACTATCTTGTATTGATTCTCCACACTCCATAACACCTAGTAAGTGGGATTTGCATATATGCATGCCTGAGCAACCGACACAAAAGGTCCTGAAAGTTAATAGAGATAGTTTCCATTGCCCTACAACTAAAGCCTAAACAAAAATGGTTAATAATAGTTAATCTGATTCCAAAAGGAATACAAGATATGGTAGAAGTTGTGGCTACAATGGGGAATATATAGGGTTTACAATAAAACTACTTTTTTATAAGGTAATGGGACAAGAAATGTCTCTCATAACTATTATTATTAGGTTTTGGTTGAGTGACACAAGTGACAAAATAACCCAATAATAATAAAATAAAACTGTAGCATGATAGGCGTATCAACAAAAATAATGGAAACTTATGAAAATGATTTTGGCGAAGGTGGTAAAGGGTTATGATAGGTTATTTACTAAAAAATTAATAAATATTGCATTAAATTATGTCATGTCCATAAATTAACTACCAATAGAAATAGTAACAGTAACTAACTAGTTTGATGAATGTCAAACCAATTTATGAGTAAAAAAGTTCATGTTTTCTCACATCTCGTACCCTAAACCACTAGAGTAGAAAAATAACAGACCCATTTCCCACTAAAAAATTGAGTGGACCCTAAACCCTATATTTCACAAACATTTTATACCTTCTTTCTCTGAAGCCATTAAATGTGCATTCTTAGGTTTGCTTGCATTATATTAATCATAAATATTAGCACTCTCCTATACTATTATACCCTTATTTGAAAATGCTAATTTCCTTCAATAGTGGTATAAACAGTTTAATATGAATGATAAAAAAAAGGGTGATAATTAAGAACTTCAAACATGGATTTATATTCTACCAGTTTCATTTTGCTTTACAAGATTCATGTTCATCGGTTGTTTGAATGTTATGAAGTTATTCTCACCATAACCTTTTATATACCCTATACCCAATTCCCATCGTATCTTATTCCTATGAAATCCAAATCAACTGCAAGGTGAATTTCAGTTGATACTTCTTAAAATCAGCTTGTACAAAATCAATGAGTTTGTACTCACATAAATGGAACTTGTAACAATCATTATGTATGTATTTATGCCCTTGGACTCACTCGATTGAATGGTAGAGTGATTGGGCCAAACCAAGCTTGTAATTGCTTAATTAAGAAGACCCCACAATCATTAACACTGTAATACGATGTACAAATAAGTTAACCCTAAAACCACTATAAACGTTAAGCCAAAATTGAGTTAGAAGTGATGTTCATATAAGGGATTAAAGGTGTACTCATAGATGTACTCATCATCTGATTGCCTATCAAATTGTATGTGTCTCTTCTTATAGTGTTGAACTGTATTTGCCATAGGATGGTTCTGTGCACGCAGCAAAGAGAGAAAAACATTTTTCTACAAGTAGGAACATATATAATGGCATCATTATTATAATAGTTTCTCTAAAATGTATAACCTGATATGAAGACATTAAAAGTAATATCTTCATAAAGATTATCAATTGTTTGGGGAATTGAATGTGGTCATATCCTAAACACGACCTTCTTGAATCAATAATTTCTATCCCATAAGACACCATATTAATGTAATAAGCAATCCAATGATTGTTTGCACATGACGGCAAGTAAATCTAATAAATATATAGAGTATTAAAAACAAATTAGAATGATCATTTTTATTCAAATATAGATATAAATAATTTTAGGTTATACGTATTCTAATACATACGAATTAAGCTCCTGCAATTTTAGCATTATATAGTTCATATGCCAAAAAATTTGCAAAACAGCTAGCCACATCATGTGTACTCTTCCGTGCAGGAGTATGGCTCCCTACATGAAAAAAAATGAATATTAACAAGTAATAACCTGTAAACACCCTATTTTGTTCGAGTTTCTAATTAACTTTTTCTTAATTTTAAGGCTTAATTAGAATTTCTAGGTTTGGATCTTCTTGGATAAGTTATCAATGATAGAAAGGTCTAATTGAGGTTTTGCTTTGTTCCTATAAGCTTAGTTTAATATAATAAGGCATCTGTGCTTAAGTATCTAATTTAGGGGGTACGTGCTGGATTTGGAAACTAGGACCCGAGTCTTAAAAATTCGAGAATAAAAAAAGTTAATCGGTAAAAGTCTCTTGGGGTAAGTAGAGTGGTTATTAATGATATTTAGATCGAAAAGAGACTTTTTTTCAAAGTTTAAATCAAAAGTCAACAAAGTGACAAAAGTTAATTATAGGTAAATCAACTATAGAAAGTTAACTTTTTAGCCTAGAGTTAGATTTTGAAATTGAAAAAGTTCTATAACTCGGATTTCAAAATTGATTACACCAAAATAAAATTGTACATGGACTTTAGGTCATAAAGTGTAATTGGGATCGAGTCATGAAAATCTTAGGAATTTAAAATGCTAGGAATCTTAGATGGCTTAATTTGAAAGGTCCAGGATAGAAAATTTAGATTTTTTAGAGAAAGTCATTAAAACATGTTTTTGCTACGAGAGGAAACATTTAATTGCACTTTTGCGTAGACAAATCATGATTAATTGAATGGCATAAAAGTTGTACATAGAGTAGTATAAGATTAATGCTTTGGCCGAATTTCCCATGTGCATAATGTGCCAAATTTTAATCATCTGTTCATTATTAGCACTAATGTAATTTTCCTTAAGTTAATTAGAAGGTTACTGATTAAGCTAAGATCACCCTAGGGTGATTAGAGCTTAAGTCACCAACTTCAAGGCCTACAAATAGGGGTGATTAGCATAATTTCACAACTTCCAAATACTTAGCAAATTTTAGAAAATCTATAATATTCATTTTTCTCTCAAACTGTCATCATCTCTAAGAGAAGATTAAGTTGGAATAGGTATAATCTTTAACTTTTCTCTTTAATTTCAAGTTAATTAGCATGTTTAGTAATTGGTTCATGCTTTCCAATACTTATACATGTTTCGGCCATAATGCTTTCTTATTCTACTTAATTCAACCTTGATAATTCATAATGATCTTGTGCATGCATCTTAATTTAAGCTATGATTCACTTGATTTCTTGCTGTTTGAAGCATGATCCTATCATTATTTGATGAAATATAGCTTAAATCATGATAAATGAGTTTGATCTAGGTTTAAATAAGATGATTCCTTTAATATTTAGGTTTCGGCCAACTTGTTCTGTCTGGAACCTAATGATTTAAACTTAGTTGAGCTAGGATTTGATGATTTGAACTTAGAGAAGCTGAAATTTATGCTTAATTGAATGAATTTATAAGCTTGATTGTTCAATTGATGAGCTTAAATGATTGAAAGCATGTTTTGATTGTTAATCATTTTGATTGCTAAATAATGATATTTTGATAAGGAAATGATGTTTAGATGAGTATAATTAGTATTTGGTAGATTTGACCATGTTGAAATTGTGTTTAGAATAGGTTTTGTGGATGATTAGTTGCTAGAATTATAGGTTATATTTTATATGTTAGATAAAATGCATATTATAGTGTTTAGGACGTGTAAAACTTGCTTTTTTCTGAAAGGATGCTCCATGGGAAAATCTTGGTTCACTTACTCAATAGGTGAGTCAAGATTTGGTTTTGTTTAATAAGTTATTAAATGAATAATGTGGAGACATTAAATAAAATAGCTTGAATTAAAGCTAATTTGGAGCAAATAGAAATATGTTCTAAGTGTTAAAACGTGTTCATTGAGTTTAAGCTTGATGAACTTTAATGTGAGTCATTAAGGATGTTTGGACAAGTCAAATTACATTGTTTAAAGTCACATTTTTTCCTGGTTACAAGACACAAGTGAGTGGTATTGGTGTGCCTATCAATTATTAAGAATAAATAATAATGAATAAAAGCGATAAAAATGGAGACATTCACATGACTCTAAAGCATATCGCCAATGTTGAAAAAACATAGTTTTAGGTCTTTGCACTTAGAAGTCATTGTTATTTCCTCACATAGAATATTTGGAGAGTCTATTTGGTTTTGTTGCTGGATGTTCAAATTGTCGGTATATGCCCTTGAACTAATTGGATTGGGATATGGGATATGTAATCAAATAACTACATAAATGTTACTACGTTAAAGTAAAATAAGTTTTCGTTCATGTTAATGGGGTGATTGACACTTATGCAAACACTAATTGGATGAAACCCTTGAAGCACAATGGCCTTGCAAATTTAGTAAATCAGTTACATCGATAAGAGCCTTAGGCATCAAAGTTGTGTTTCTAAAATGTTCTTAGTCATTGTATTATCAATGGGGCATTGACAATGCACAAAGACTAGCTTATGCTTATCCTCTATGCATGGGATGCATACAACCCTTTCATCTCACAAAGGCTAAAGTATGTGAGATACTTAGGAATATCATATATGTGCTTGCTTTGTGTAAACAAGTCCACTGAATTTGGCCTGAATGAGAACTCCATTTGGTATAAGTCACTCAAGTGTCTATGGAATATGTTTTCATGTGCCCGTCATGTATAATAGTCCTCAAGCTTGTGATACTAGGTCATCTCGTATGAGGAGTGTTATGCTTTGATTCTATCATAAACGGGTCTACAATAGATCGATGCTTATGGTACGATGGTTTTAGGTATAGCATAAATCATATGGTAGATGAATGAGTGATTTAGAGAGGATTCATCACTCCAAGTGACATTGGAGAAAAATCTCGAGTGTTCATTACTATGGTTAATTAGAATATAATCTTTGGCTAGAGCATAAATAGATCATAAGGAATGATTCCTTATAAATTCAGGAACATTAACCATGAGTTGTAAAAACTAATATGAATAGAGGCTTGGGTAGACATTGCACCATGCTCATCCTAAATTTGGGATATATGGTGAAAGGACTATACTACACTGAAAGGCTGGTAACTAAAAGGCTTTTGTAAGGTCGCACTAACTCTTTAATATTTAGGTGATCATGATGGGTTGCTAGATACCGCTCTTAATTTATGAACATAATTAATGGGATTATTTATGTTTATTGCCAACATATTGGGAACCTAATAAGTTACACACAATAAGATAGATCTGTTGAATTAAATTTGAGATTTAACTAAGTATAACTTAATTAAATAAAAGGTAATGTGAATGAAGGACTTAATTGAAAGGTTCAATTATTTTGAGACAACATTAGATTTGTAAAATCTCAATTTTATTATCTAATTAAGACATTAATAATAATAAGATTATCTTATTTAAATAATGTTTAAATTAAGACATGAAGTGTAAAGGTAGACAGACATAAGTTCAAGTTGAAATAGGATTTCAGTTAGATTTAGGATTTGATTTAGAATTAAATATCATATCTTAATAATTATTTATTATCCCTTCTAAAATTATTGTAATATTAACTATTTGATAATTAATATTAGATAATATTAAAATTGAGTTAAAAATAGTTTTAATCAAATTAAAGATTTATAGTGATAAAATCTGTATGGATGTGTATATACTACCTAAATTGTGTTTCCAATTTATTTATTTAATTTTTATAATTATTTGATAATTATATTTATAAAATAATATTATTTATTTATTTAGAATAAATAAAATTAAATTAATTGAATTAAATTCAAAGAAACACAAGTTCAACCCAAAACACCTGAATAGCGTCATATATAGACCAAGCTTGTTGGCTGTTTTCTTTGGCCCAATTTTGGTGGATATTTTGGCCAAAATGGGGAGGAATAGCTAACCATTTAATTAACTAAAATAAAAAGAATAAGTTCAGCTTGTTTAGGGAGTCTTAACTAAGTCAAAACTATTCAATTCTAAATCTTACTAGGAGAAGGATTGAGTTAATATATATATATATGATGGCCTAAAGGCTTAAAAGAGAATTTTAACCAAATTTTTAGATGGGAGATTGCTGAATATCTATATTTTGTCAGATAAAATTTAGTTTTTCTAAAAAAATATTCTAATATGAACACAAACCCTAGTTTGCACCATCTTCTTAAAAGATTTTGTGCTTGGTGCAAACTTTATCTATTCTCTCTTCTTTGTTCTAGTTGATTCAAGATTTAATATTACCTTTTGGTTAAATGTTAATAACCCTTCTAGGTAGCACTAGAGAACCACTAGGCCTTAAGGAGGTTTCAACAGCAACTTGTGTGGATAACTTTTAGAGGCAGGATAGGTATGCTGCTTGTGATCTTCAAGAATCCTTCAAGAAACCAATTTCTTGGTGATTTGTTGAATAAATTTTCACATTTAAACTTAAGGTATCTTCTGATCATATGGATGATCAAATCTTGAATCAAATTTTTATTGTTTACTTCATGTCCCTCCCTAAAGATCTTTAGAGAAGTCCGGTTTTTTCTATGTTTACTATTTTCGCTACTTTTATGTCTATGTTTTGATGATTTTTGAAATCCAATACTTCCATGAGGCAGACTTCACTTGGAAAGAATTCCCTTCATGAACGTCCAGAAACATGTGTTAAAAATTTGACAAAAGGTTTCAAGATTACAAGTTGTGTCAAAGCTACTGTTGTAGTGTAGCATGGTAGTCTTATAAAAAAGATATATTTTGATTAAGTTATAGACCTTAGAAATTTTTATTAGTATTTTTCCTATAATCATTATTGATTAAGCTGTGTAATTGGCTTTTGAAACTTTCAATTTCATGATCGGCAAGTACAGTAAATTCTCAAAATCTGAGCTATTTGTATGGCTCTATTTCAATGCCTAATCAGTATCATGAACTATAATAATTTTTTTCTCATCTTTCATGAGGATGATTATTTTTTTTTGTATTTTCTCAAATTTTTAAATAAAGTAGAATGAATAAGATTTTAAAGGATGAATGGCTTGTCTGATGAGTATTTCGAATGAATTGAGAAGAAAATTTGAAAAATAGCCTAGTCAGATATGATGTGCAATGCACTAGTGTCCAATTAAAAAATATACATGAAAGCCAAAATGATTTTCTGACATTCTTTTAATATTTTTAGGTTGAAGTATAGTGAGCCAACATTCATTAGAATTTAGTTTAATGATTTTATATGATAAGTATAATCCGAAATAAATTCAGAAAGCTGGATAGTTCAAATTTGTCCTTATGTCGGTTTCTCCGAGTTTGATGTCTACTATTTCGAGGCATTTTGATGGCTCAAAATTGATTCTTGGAGTCATGTTAGTGTATGAATAGGTCAAGAAGTGTCTTGTAGAAGGTTTTTAATGATTCACACTAAGCTTCCAAGTTGAATTAAATATAATTGACTTTTGTTTTCCAAAGTTGTTATTTCTTAAATTTAGTCTAAGTATACTACTTTTATGATTTCTTTTAACTGGGGTCAAAATTGATAAAAAAAATATAGTGAAAATGGAGTAAATAAGCGAGTATTTTTGGACTTAAGTATTTTTATAGAAAATTTCCCCTTCATAAAGATTTCTTGCTTCGAACCAATAGTAAATCTGAGCTAGTCCTAGTAAGAGTTTTAGGAAACATTTTTTTTAGTGATGTTTGTTTGATTTTAATGAATAAAAAAGGGATTATAATTGAACACATATGATTAAAACTGAAGAAAAACAAATTCGAATACGTTGATTAGTTGGCACCAAGTTTTGGGCATCACAAGAAGGATCAAGTCCTTACTTGATGTATAACCGACCCCTAGGCCTAACTTTATAGATCTTTAGTAAACGCAGGCTGTAAAATTGTTCCTTTAGAATTTCGTAACTCTTTATTGAATGGTTTTAATAGATGGCCAATCACACCTAGTCAAAACAGATTAGTGGCAACTCCTTAACCGGGTCATTCTCGTATTTCATCATAGGAGCTTTAGATGAGTAATTCGTTCTGACTGACTAAGGCCCTACAATGATTCAAAGTGTTGTCTCTCTGATATATTGAGGTATGTATCTCGATATATTACAACATAACCTCAAAGAACAAGCATTCAATGAAAATTCTCCATTCTGATGTACATTTTATATAGAGAAGACCCAATTAATACCACTAAATGTGAAGTCAAAACAACCTAATTCCTAATTCATTTCCTATCGACATACATTTTCTTGGCATTAATGGCATGAACATACATGTCTACAACCTGAAATATATGTACATAAGCAAACATTACGTGTAATGAAAATGTACATGTACATGTTATGCAAATTGTAGAATAGACAAGTTGAACATACTATGTTATTGACCCAATTCGAATTGGCTAAGGATATTTTTGCCCTTGTTAAAGACCAACCATGCATTTTGGTTAAGAATTCCCTACAACATAGACGAACATTAATGACCAATCTTGATGGTTTAAGCGAAATTTATTATGTAAAAATATATATACAATAGATACGCTAAACTCACATTGGATCTGAGTTTTCATCCCAAGCATAATCGACCATTGCTCTTTCAGTTTTCTTCAATGAGCCAACTGGTCAACTAACCAAATATGCGATCAAAGGTTGACAATAGCCCTAACCGCCCTAGGAATTCATAGAGAGATGATTGCATGTTTTTTCATTAACCAAACCACCCCTTCATCGTGGGAAATTACACCTTTTTTTGTTACTTTGGCATTTGAAGGAAGGACATTTCCTCCTGAACTGCAACCAATTTTGAATGATCTAAACTGAAATGATGGATAAGCTTTTGTCTCTGTGCGAAAAGGTGTAACCCACCACTGCATCCTTTGTTTCATATTATTTGAGTCAAGGTGCATTCCAGCATTTTCAGGCGTTGGTGATAGCTTTGCCAATGCCATCATATCGAAAAGATTGTCTTTATTCAATCTCACGATTTCCTCGATCCGCTAAACGATTTGATCAATACGGCATTTGTTCCGCTGGAAAATAACCTACGATATATCATTATTAAATACCATGCATTAGTTAACAATAATTTCATTAACAACTTATTACACAACAAATGTATAAAACGTATAGGTACATTCTTGACGATGTTAATTGTTAACGGCAATCAAAGGTAATATTTTAGACGCAGACTCAGATAGTTGAAAATTAAACATACTATCTCGCCTCCAGATCGAGTTGCAGAGATTCACTTTCCTTGATACTTTCATTCATGGAAGTTTAATGTCATTTACAACCTGCAAAGGTAATTACACAACAATAACAGAATTGTATAACCAGCAATATACAGTTTGCTGCTATAACGCATTAATATTTAAGTCATGACAAAAATCAAAAGAACTTTGGATGATATGACTAAACTTACCTACCCTAAACCATAGCCCTTGAACTCTTCATCAACTTCGAATTGTTCTGTGACGATATGATCATCTCATTCGCTTATTCGAGACATTGCATGGTCTACGAATCATTCAGATGCACAACCCTATCCATGTAAAACATCTACAAAAATTGTAATATTTTAGATGTACAATTATACCTTACTACGATAAAGTTATCTATTAAAATCAGTCAATTATAACTTGTGATACCTGAAGAAATAGTAGGCATCCGGTAATAAAAATTTTCCTTGTTGGTTCGGTGTACTTTCTAACACCATCAATTAGTTGCATCAATGTAAATCCACCCCAATTGTATGCATGAATTTGTAGTGGATCACAGATGGTCTTCACCAACTTTATATTAACCTCTAACCTACTACCAGACGCTAGGACGGTTTCTATGACATACAAGGCAAACAAACTTTCCTAATTATCTAAACCTATTACGCTGTGTAACAACTTCTCAACTTCATGCAATGACCTAAACTTCAACGCTTTCTTGCACCAAGCCTTAATATCGGCCCTATCATTGAACGAATCTAGGTAACCTCTTGTCCCTTGCAAGGAAACACAAAACACTAGATCAACATCGGTATCTCTCATTGGTAAGACATGGTTAGACCATCTCAACTCATAATTTAATGTGTCACATTGTTCAATTAGCCATGAACATAACTGGCAAAGCAAAATGATAACTAGCAAATTTAAAAACCCTCCAAAACCTATATCTCTAACTCCATTTTCCTTCATGATATCGCCTACAACAATTGAACCTAGAAACCTAACCAACCTACCCGTACAGGATTTAGTGGCTAATTTGCCATCGCCCTGCAAATTCAGCAAGAGTTTAATGTAGACATATCCTAATTAACAACCCATTATACCCTATGGTCTAGGGGAAACAATTTTACCTCCAAAGCATTTATTTTCTGCTCTGAATGCCTATTTCTATGAGTTCGATCCATTGTTGGTTGGCCTTTTCTTAAATCTGTAACAATTACCAGACTTACAAACCCTCACTCATGTATATACGTACATATATACCTTAAACTAGATACATAGCAACACAAGGCAACTTATATATATCATAGCTCGCCACTAACTTAAATATGCAATGGAACAAACAAATGTAGACAGCTTGCTGACCAAGAACCAACAACCAAGGAATAAAGAGAATTACCTTAACTTTCTTCCTTTTTAGCCTTTACCTACTTCTTATCACTAATGGATGATAGAAAGAGATGAACAAGAGGCAACCAACGTATTTACAAGGGGTTTAGGAATGTAGATATTAATCAATTACTCCTTAATACAAGCAAAAAACTATATAGACTAACGTCCAATGTGCATATTTGAAGAAAAACAACCTCACTTATATGTACATAAAAGTATTATAGTATGTACATATTGCAGAAACAAGATGTACCAATTACAACACATAATGTACAGATAACTCTAACTAACCATACATATGACTCTAACTAACTGTACATATGACTATAACTCAATGTACATGTAAATCAATTACTCCTGAAATAATTCAACACGATTATATGCTAGTTCTTTAAGCGATACTTGACAAAAACATGCGTGCTTACGTCTACAAATAGTTAAATGACATTCCAAAAATTAACAATCCAAAAAAATATTTGCAAAAGGCATCTGCACCTACTACATGATTACAGTATCACCTAAAACAACCAGCAAATTTTACGGTGCAATTGAATTGATTGCTATTCTAGCTTAATAAAATGGCAAACTTGTTGACATTATATGAAAAGTTGACAACAACACCTTAAAATTTAAACACAATGATACCCGAACCATGTATGTAAGACACCCGAAACCCTATCAATTAGATAACAATTACATTATTTTACATTCTACACTAGACGTCATTCCTTAAATCTTTCTACATTCATTTTCTTGCATGCCTAATTTTCGTTTCATCAACAGTATTAGGCAAAACTAACAATATTTCGGTTTCTACAACTAAATTGACCAAATAAGTCAGATTAACTACTTTGGGATTTTCCACATCCCTAAGCACACCCCTAAACAAATCTACTACCTTCATACATTCCTTTTCAGTATTTGTCAATACAATATCCATAAAGCAGAGAATGAACATTTATAACCATAAAGCGATTATTGCATACGAAAGTAAAATGAACATACCTTAGGGTTCTTCGACTTTAGCATTTTCCAAACCAATGGCATTGGAAAGGAAATGTTTTACGAACCTATAAGGAAACAGAAAGGGAGAATGACGGAGATGCAAAGAAAATAAGGGAGGGAAAAATGTGGAATTAATGGGTTTCTCTCAATTTCAATGGCCAAGGTTGATTTCCACAGCAAA
>JBBYHM010387065.1:0-15123 GCA_038381775.1 Adansonia rubrostipa | reverse complement strand
GATGACCCTCATCGAGTCACCTTTCTAACAGTGTCTTGTCCACCTTCTAAATCCTTCGAATCAATTTAGAATAAATTTGGGATGCAAGATAGTGCAATGTAGTCCCCTGTTTTTGATTTTGGTCAAAATCGAGTTGTTTTCCTGAATTTCATCTCGCACCATTCGAATGTCTCTATGTCAACCCGGTTAGACTCGAGAACATGCTTTGACCTCCCATTGGCTCGTATCAAGGCAAAAACACATTTTACATCTTTACCATCCTCATT
The DNA here is from genome assembly GCA_038381775.1 of Adansonia rubrostipa. Taxonomy (NCBI): domain Eukaryota; kingdom Viridiplantae; phylum Streptophyta; class Magnoliopsida; order Malvales; family Malvaceae; genus Adansonia; species Adansonia rubrostipa. Next base: position 14,857 of record JBBYHM010387065.1, on the reverse strand, counting down.
AACAATAATTTCTTTTACCTAGATTGTTAAAATGCTCACCCATCTTCTAAATCACAAGATTTTATCAACTTAATTTTTCTAACTCGACTTCTTTAAAGAGTGTCAGACGTGTCACTTTTAGGAATACTCCAACACTGACCTTCTGAGGGGATATTCCAACCCTGCCTTTTCCAAATTGTCAAGATCTAAAAATCTTCCTTTGTCAAAATTATTTGTCATTCACGAGGATACTCCAACCCCATCTTCTGAAGGGATACTCTAACCCTGTCTTTCAACTAAATTAATCTTTTCTTTTTTCCTTCTCAGACTTCTATGAATACATCAAACAAACCTTGTTTAATCAAGAAACCCAGATGCATCTCAAAAATGGTCAATTCGATTATTCCTAGATAATCGATGCTAATAGTGAGATAAATTCCAATAGTCCACCTATTTTCTTTATCATTGCATTGAATGATCCATGTTATGTTATTTCATTTATTATCTTACTAATGTGATTTCTTTGTGATGATTATTTGCATTCATGTTTTCAAAACGTTTCCAAATAAAATTAAAGGTAATGTTCCGCATGGGTATCTCTGCAAGGCCCAAAGTGGAACATTCCATTTTCAAAGTAAAATCCAGTGGTCATTTTTTATCGAAACTCTCTATATTCCTCATCTCTTCAGGGCGTAATGAGGTTAAAATCTTTTTTTTATCAAAACTGGATTATTTCTACAAGATTCATGCATTAAAGGGGTCATACTAAAATAATGATAAGTTAAGATCTAAAGAGTCAAAACTGGGAAAGACATAGCTAGTACAGTATTGATTTCAGGCGTCACGAAGAGGTTCATACCCCATCGCATATAACCAACTCCCGAACCCAATGATGAATCTTTGTATTATGTAGACAATGGGATCGATGTTTTGAGTTTCGTAACTCAAAACATAGGTTCAATATGCATCTGATCATGCCTAGCCCTAAATGATCGATGGTGACTCTAAGCGTTGGCCTTTTCTTGATGGTCATCCGAGACCAATAAGATGAGCGATTCATCTTATGGTCCTTTTCACTGTACCACAAGTCAAGAATCTGTACATTCTCATTCTCATACGTCGCTAAAGAAAAGTCTTAGTCAAGAAAACATTTCCAAGTCAGGAAAATATTTTAAGTCATATGCACCCCTAGATCCGCAAGGATCCACCTCAGGGTATCTTGTGATAGCTTGGCGACTCCACTGGGGACAGTATAGAGAATTAGGCCAATAACTAGTCATGTCTTTCTAGGTTCCCAGTTCTTTCGATCTTCTGTCATCATTTAACCATGACCCTTTTTATCATTTTATCAACTAATCTTTTGCTTGACATGATTTTTAGAATTGTCTTATTTTTTTTAATAATCATTAGCTTAATAAAAATGGTAATATGAAAGTAAACAAAAAGGTTTGCTCGTTTCCCTGTCACAGACTACGCATTTGCATATGCATTAGTGTCCCGCCAAACTCCATGGCGTGGTTATAACCTAATTATTAGGATGAAGTGAGCTATCCACCTTCATGAGTAACCCTCTGTATAGGCATGGAAATAACTTCCTAGATATAAATTACCTATGTTTCTCATGAGTAACCCTCCGCATTTGCATAGGGAAATACATCCAATGGATCAAACCTATTCTGCCAAACCCACGATGGGTCTAGGATCAGAGTCCCTTGATATCCTTACCAGATGGAAGAGCAATTCGAATACCTATTTAGGTGCCAACTAAAACCTCATATAATGAGCCCTACGAGCTAAACCATGTCAAACCATACCGGAATGCTGCTAGAATACCCAAAGAATAGGGTCACTCGAGGAAACATTCCTAACCTTTACTCCTAATTACCATAATTATGTAGGTGACAATGACTATATAATTGTCACCTGCATTTGTATTTTTATCATTTATTAAGACATGCCATTGTGCTGCCTGAACAACGGCTAACCTTTGTATAAGTAAGTGACGGTGAACAAAAAACTACCGTTCACAATGTCTTATACTATAAACCGTTATGCTGTCCGAGTCATGGCTTAACATGCCTCTGCACTAATGGTGATGAATGAATATTTCTATTGGTCATTTTTTTATCAAAATAAAATATAGCGTCACCTTATGAAGGGTAGATTGCACCTTGGCATGTTGAAATATTGCCCGTCTCTCATCTTGGCAGCTTGGCTAAGATGTTTGTTTTTTTTCTTCTCTTCTGATGTTCTTAAATTTTTATTACATTTATCTCCTATATGTTTCACTAACTTATTTTCTCTTTGTTTGTGTCTTGGCACATGCATCATTTCATCATAACCATCATGACAATCATCATTTTGGACAATTGGTCTAGTTCGATGTTCAGTAAAGGGCATCATTTATGGATCAACAGCTTATCTCCACTATCAAGTCCTTTGAAAATGTTAAAACATGGTCAGAAGTTGCCAACGTCAAGATAGGGACATCTTAAAGTCTAACTACATCTCAAAAATGCATGAAGAGGTCAAGATCAGCTTTCGTCAGAATTATTGTCGGGAATTGAACACATTTGGGACAATTAGGATAGCAACATGAAAGAAGCCTTCACTAAAAAGTACGGGGATATAGCTCTCCTACTTTGAGTTTAGTTAGATGATGGCTTGTTGCAAGCAGTGGCATAATTCTGGAATCTAGCCTACCAATGTTTCACCTTTAACCAATAAGATTTAGTCCCTACCATTGATGAGTACACAGCCCTGCTCAACATAGAAAGGGCCAAATCAGACCGGATTTACTATAAGGCTCTAACGCCTCCTCCATTCAAGAAAAGGTTAAGGCAAATTCTTGGAGTCACAGAAGCATGGGTTGATAGTCATGTCAAAGTAAAAGGGAGCAACAAATGCATCTCTAGGGCCACCTTGAAAGAGGTAATTGTGAATCTTTCTGATCAAAAGAAAGCCTAAGATGTCTATGCTTTGGCAATCTACGGGCTCGTTTTATTTCCAAAGACTTTGGGTTATGTAGAGGTGGCAGTCATAGATTTCTTTTCTCTCCTATGTTGCAACATCGACCCTACTTCCACCAACATCGTCGAAACCATCCGTGCCCTCAGTTTTGTAAAAGGATGGGAACAGGAAGTTTTAGCGGGTATGCCTCATTGCTCTAGATATGGCTCCTAAGTAATCTTTGTGTTAGGAAAGGAAGAGTCAGGCAAAATTTCTTCTTCAAGATCAGTCATTTTTCCATGGCATTAGAAGAAGAATGTCATCAAGATAAGACAGAACATTAGGTCTATGAATTATGAAATGTCAAGGACGAAGAAATCATGTGGAGAGCCCTATAGGTGTTCCCTTAGTCGATTGTGTACAGATGTGGAGACTACACTTATGTGCCACGCTTTGGGATTATGGGGAAATACTAGTTGTGCTCCTTTATTAGTATTGCGTCAGTTCCAGTGCCAGCAATTCATCCCTTTCTTTAGAGACTTGGGACATTGGGATTTCGAATATGTAGAGCCTAATTATAAAGGAAAAGTCCAGTTAACTTTCCAAGCCTGGAAGAAGGTCCATTGTATGAAAAGATATTGGAAAGGAAGCCCCACCATGCCTGGATACGAAGAATGAAGGCTCTGCTATATCAATGATCCATTACCATCACCTAACTCCGGGATACTGCAAATCCTAATAGAGGAACCGCCTTGTGAGATCAAGCTACTTAGAAGGGAGTTCGAATAGGAAAAGGTATCCTTTGCCACAAAAATCTCTCAACTTAAGGAGGAAAAGGGCTAACTAAAGATGGATATCTATCTTAGGAGTGGTGAAATAGATCGAGTCATTAAAGAAAAGGATCACTTCAAAGATGACCTCGAGAGGCTGACCAAGGATTATGTGACACTTTGAAAAGCTAACAAGTCTTGACGTATTGGCAAGACATCAGTTGAATAGGAAGCAAAAGTCGCCACTCTTAATCGTGAGCTAAATCAACAAAAGGAGGAAGTCAGAACCAACAAAGAAAAGTTCACGAGGGCATGTGCTCTTGCTTCCACCTACCAATGAAAGAATCAAAGACTCAAGGCCCAAATACGAGATGCAAGAGCCATTAGGGTTGAAAATAAAGCCTTCATTCATAGAATCCAAGAGTTAGAACAATCTCTTCAGGATCATCACGGTCATATCAATAAACTAACAAGGGCTTTCGAGCAATGCGAGCTAGATTGGCAAGCAACAATCAAGCAAGCATGTCTGAACTACCAACAACATCAGCACCTCATTCAACAAGTTTAGATGGCTCAACGAGAGACAGATGACATGATTAAAGTAGCTCGGTACATAAAGCGAGACATCACACCTGTTGGAGATCATGAGCAATGACTTTTGTGTTTTTTTTATCATGTGATTACACAATGTAATCATGTTAGATACTTTCAGATGTAATCATGTCATACAAAAAAAACCCCTTTTGTAACTTTTGAATGATGTTATTGATGAAGCTATTCCAAGAATCAATTGTCCCCAATGCATATGCACATTTAATTTCACCATTTTTCATTGAACTTGCATCAATCATTCATTATCTTAACTCGGCATTGCATCATAAATGCTCACCAATAAATACAATTTTTTTTAAAAAAAATCTAATACGGGAATTGGGCTATAAAAGTGTAAAGGATTTCAAGATCAATCGGGAACACGAAACCTTACATCATGTACCGTTACAACACACGATGTCATAAGCAAATCATAGAGAGTGATGATGCAGCTCGTATTGAGCGACTTGAGCTAATGGTAAAGGAATCAAAGGAATAGATGCTTCGTCAGCAATACTAAATGCAAAATCAAATTGCAAAACTCATGGAACTAATGACTACCTCTATTAAAGAAAAAGGGCAAGCCAGCACTACTGAAACAAGGAATAATCCTCCCAATGTTGAAAGTCCCCCTGCCAATAATATAGAACCTGCCCAAAGCGAAACTAGACAAGAACAATGGCTTGCTCCTACACCTGCAGCTTAGGCTCTGCTGGTCATCTACCTTAATCCTGTTGCGGTAGGGTAATTCATTCCCGGTACTAAAGGGGTGAATGCGGGAGTCTGATCAGCAGATCCAATAACCATTGATCATGAGGAATCAGAGAAAACAAAAGGTCAAAAGTCCACCATGACAGCGGCAGAAGTGAACAAATTCTAGCTACTGGAAAAATACCTCTAAGCTATCGAGGGAACTGACAAGTTCAAAGCTTTTGATGCATAATTGTTGTTTTTGGTGTCTAACCTTTTCATTCCCCTAAAGTTCAAAGTCCCAGAGTTTGCGAAGTTCAATGGAACCACCAACCTTTCTATCCATGTTTGAATGTACCTACAAAAAATGGCTGAATATGAGAAAGATGAAAAGCTCCTCATCCATTGCTTTCAACACAGCCTCATTGGGGCAGTAGCTCGGTGGTATATCAAGCTAGACAACGTGAAAATCCAATCACGAGCTGATTTGGCTAAGGCCTTTTTGAATTAATACCAGCACGTGTTAGATTGGGCATCGGATCGACTTTCTTTGATGAATTTCGAGAAGAAATCCACTGAAAGCTTCAGGCAATATGCCCAAAGGTGGAGAGAGCAAGCAGCCCTAGTCCGGCCTCCCCTGACAGAAAAAAAGATGACAGTCACTTTTATCCACACCTTACGCGCTCTTTATTACGAGAAGCTCATAGGAAATGCCATTAAGAAATTTGCTGACCTAGTCCTCTCTCGAGAAATGATTGATGCAGCCATTAAGAGTGGTAGAATGTCAGCCGAGGAAATGTCTGGATCAAGCAAAAAGCCTATGGCCAGTAAAAAGAAGGAAGGAAAGGCCAATGCTATAAGTTATGCTAGCTCATCTCAGCCGAAACGATGTCAAACACCTGACCCTCACTACCCAAGCACGCTGTATTCTCGCCCTATCACCATCCCCCTTCAGCCAATTAATGCCATAATCTACAACCCATCATTTGTAATCCCATCTAACCCACCACAGAGCTACCCTCTACAAGTTCACCAAAGTACCAATCGAGCAACCAATAATGCACCTGGCAATCGAGGTGCAACTCAACAAAGATAACATTTTAATCACATCCCTATGACCTATAAGGAACTCTACCAGACCTTGCTTCAAAATCATTTAGTGGCCCTAATCTATGTCCAAAAAAAGAAGCCACCATACTCACCATGGTACAACCCTAACGCCCACTGTGAATACCATGCTAGGGAAGTAGGGCATGACATTAAGAATTGCATATCTTTCAAACAAAACATGCAAAATCTAATTAACTTAAAAGTCTTGCAGTTTGGGATGAATCAGGGACCAAATGTTGCTGCCAATCCTTTACCAAACCACACTAAGCCAGCTACAAGCATGATCGACATTTAGAATAAACATGAAGTAAGGGCAAGCATAGAGGATGTAAGGATGCCAATGTTCTTGGTCTGGCAAGCATTGATTCAGGTTCGGTTGCTCAATGTAACAGAAAAATTAGAAGACAATCTCGACAACTTCTATGACTTCCACACAGTTGCAGGTCATACCCTACAAACATGTAGGGAGTTTAGGTCCATTGTTCAAAGAATGATGAATAAAGGCCAGATAGAATTCTATCACGAGATCACACCTGGTGCTAAATCTATCAACATGATAGGAGATGAAACCATGGAGCCACCTTATGGGAGAAATCGATTGCTCATTCTTTATGGCAAGTGAAGTTCTGAGGTTAGTTCTTCGACACTTACACCAAAATTAGTGGTAGAAGTGCTTAGACCATTCTCGTATAAGAGTAACAAAATTGTCTTACGAAAATACGAGAATTAGGTAGTGATGATTAGAGAACTAACTCTCTACACTACTGTAATGGAACTATCAAAAGTTAGTCACCTAACCCGTAGTGGTAGGTGTTATGCTCCCTCAACTCAAGAAAAGCAAAAGGTTGATGCATCTCCAAGCACCAGTACCACCCAAGCCTAAGCAAAAAATTTTAAGCTTAAAAAAGTCAAGGAAGCAATGAATGAAAGAGAAGCCACAGAGTTTCTTAAGTTCATCAAGCACAGTGAATACTGCATTATGGATCAGTTAAGCAAACAACCTATCAAGATTTCTATGCTACTCTACTTTTTAATTTAGAGGTCCACCAAAATGCATTACTGAAGGTGCTAAACAAAGCATATGTGCCCTCGAATGTCTCCATAAAAAAGTTGGATTGGCTAGTGAACAATATCATGGCCGATAATTATATCTCATTCACTGATGATGAGATCCCATTCAGAGGCAAGGGCAGTTATAAGGCTCTGGATATCACTACCCATTGTAAGGGATGCATTTTGCCCAAAATACTTATAGACAATGGGTTGGCCCTTAATGTCATGCCTACGACTACATTAAACAAACTCCCTGTCAATCAGTCTAACATCAAAAGCAGCCATACCATTCTGAGCTTTTGATGGAACGTGTTGCGGAGTAATTGGAAATATCACAATCCAGCTTTAGATAGGCCTACGTACATATGAAGTAGACTTTCAAGTTATAGATATTAATCCTTCTTACAATCACCTATTAGGAAGGCCACGGATACACTCCACCAAAGCTGTCCATCCTCTCTCCATCAGAAGCTCAAATTTGTGATAGATGATAAAGTAGTCACCATTGGAGCTGAAGAAGAAATAATCACCATTGCTTTCATTAAGGATATCTACATAGAGCCTAACAAAGATGCACCAGATTTATCGTTCTAAACCTTTGAGTTCATCAATGCAACATTTATGTGAGAAGGATTGCAAATAGTCGAACCCCATCTATCAAAGAGTACTCAGGTTTAAAAATGACTGTTGGCAAAGGTTCCCATGCCGAAAAAGGGCTTGGCAAAAATTTGCAAGGGATGCTTGAGCCTTACAGGTCACCACTCAAGCCAACAAAAGAGGTTTAGGATTTAAGGCTAATACGCACTTAAGAAAGCGACAAGAAAAAAGGACCTACAACTAGGAGATGACATGATCATTAGGTCGAGAGGGAGAGTCGAAGCCGACAATGTGTCCATCTCTCCATGAAATATTTCATTCGAGAGGATGAATTGATCCAAGCCAATCAGAAGAGCAAAAGGCCAAAGATGTCTTGGTCATCCTAAACAGGGCACTTAACAGCCTTTATCTCTAAGATACCGAGCCATAAAATTCGTGTTCTTCCACTAAAACCTAATTTTGATGACAGGGTTATGATAGAAGCCCTTGCATTTTTTGTGTCCCATTCATGTAATGTCAAGAAATGTAAACCTACCTGTCCTCGCCCAAGGACAGATGGGTGTCCTATGTAAGGGGCATTTTTATCAAACATTATCAATAAAATGACTTTTCCATATAGCATTCCATATTGTGTATCACTTTTCAACCCTTTTGTCTCCATTACTCTTTTACTTTCATTTTTATCCAAATCCCTTAGTTGTGTGTGTGCCTTTTGCAATGTTTATTTCTTTACCCTTTCAGGTGTCCTGACTATAGTGACATGGATGTGTTTGAGGGGTCTTTGAATATCGATTTTGATTAGTCAATTGGCATTAGTGAAGTTGACCATGAAGAAGATTTCGAAGAAAGCTTTGTACCACCATACCTCTTACGATTAGTTGAGCAAGAGGAGAAGCAGATCATGCCCTATAAAGACCCAACGAGAGTAATAAATATGGGTACTCAGAAGGACCAAAAGGAGGTTAAAATCGAAACCTCAATAATGTGGACAACAAGGACCAAGCTGATAGACCTACTCCAGGAATATCGAGATGTATTCGCTTGGTCATACCAAGACATGCTAGACTGGACACTAATATATTAGTCCACAAGCTTCCCATCAAGCCTAGATGTAAACCAAGCTGGTAAAAGTTAAGGAGGATGAAGTCAGAAATGCTCCTCAAAATTAAGAAGGAAGTCAATAAGTAGTTTGATGTAGGGTTTATTGAAGTAGCCAAATATCCATAATAGGTTGCCAATATAGTTCCAGTCCCAAAGAAAGATGGCAAGGTACGAATATGTGTTGATTATCGGGATCTAAATCAAGCTAGTCCCAAGGATAACTTTTCGCTACCCCATATCAACACTTTGGTAGACAACACGGCCAAGAATTCTTTGTTCTCTCTCATGGATGGATTCTCAGGCTACAACCAGATTAAGATGGCATCTATAGACATAGGGAAAATAACTTTTGTAACTATGTGGGGGACATTTTGCTATAATGTCATGCCCTTCAGACTCAAAAATCCTGGGTAACCTATCAGCGGGCCATGGTAGCCCTATTCCATGACATGATGCCCAAAGAAATTAAGGTTTACGTTGATGACATGATTGCCAAGTTAATAAAAGAAGATGAGCATGTCACAGACCTTCAGAAACTTTTTGAACGGCTATGAAAATTTTAACTCAAATTGAATCCTGCTAAGTGTACCTTCAGAGTCACTTTGGGTAAGCTTTTAGGCTTTATAGTTAGCCAAAAAAGGATCGAAGTTGACTCGAACAAAGTCAAAGCCATGCAAGATATGCCACCACCTCAAACCTAAAAAGAAGTGAGAAGCTTTTTAGGGAGACTGAACTACATTGTTAGGTTCATATCCAGCTTACTGACAAATGCGACCCTATCTTTCGACTCCTTCGCAAACAAAATCCAGGAGAGTGGACTGAGGCATGTCAGGAAGCCTTTGATAAAGTCAAGCATTATTTGTCAAGCCCACTAGTGTTGGTGCTGTCAGTGCCCAGTCGACATTTAATCCTTTACTCGGCAATCTTTAACAAGTCTATGGGTTATGTATTAGGGTAGCATGACAAGTCAGGAAAGAAGGAACAAGCAATCTACTACTTAAGAAAAAAGCAGAATGCAAGTGCAATTACTCCGCAGTCGAGAAGTTATGCTATGCTTTAGTGTGGACAGCCAAGAGACTTATGCAGTACATGCTGTATCACACCACGTGGTTGATTGCAAAGCTCGATCCTATCAAGTATCTATGCAAAGCCCCTGCACTATCAGGAAGGCTAGCTAGATGGCAAGTCCTGTTTTCTGAATATGACATTGCCTATGTTAGTCAAAAGGCCATTAAAGGTAGTTCGATAGTTGACTTTTGGCAAGTCGAGTGGCAGATGACTATGAACCCTTAAATTTTGACTTCCCAGATGAAGATCTAATGTGTATTTTTTAGAATAAACATGCCTCCAACCAAGATCAATCTTGGAAGATGTATTTTGATGGAGCATCAAACGCTCTAGGACATGGAATTGGGGCAATATTGATGTCACCCGATGGAAGTCATTATCTGTTCACAGCAAGACTAAATTTTGACTACACAAATAATATCACAGAACATGAAGCTTATGTCATAGGGCTTCAACCAGCCATCGAGAAGAATATTAAGATATTATAAGTGTTTGGTGATTTGGCCGTAGTCATCTACCAATTGAAAGGAGAGTGGCAAACTCGCAATGCCAAGCTGATGCAGTAAGGGAAACTGATAGCAGAACTCAAGAAAGAATTTGATGATATTAGTTTCTGACACTTACCTCAAGAAGAGAACCAAATAGCTGATGCTTTGGCTACATTATCATCCATGTTTAAAGTTAACTAGGAGTCGGACATTGCTCCAATCCAGATGAGCATCTACACAACTCTAGTTTATTGTCATAGCATCAAAAAAGAGAAAGATGCCCTACCGTGGTACTATGACATCCTTTGCTACATCAAGGATCAGCAATATCCCATACAGGCAACTGAGAATGATAAGAGAACTATTAGAAGGTTGGCTATGGGATTTATTCTCGATGGAAAATTCTTGTGCAAAAGGAGCCACGATCAAGTATTGCTCAGATGCATTGATACTCCTGAAGCCAAAAAGATCCTAGAAGAAGTTTATGAAGCGATCTGTGGCATGCATGCTAATGGACATCGGATGGTCAAGCAAATCATGATAGCGGGTTATTACTGGTTGACCCTCAAAAGAGACTGCATCAATTATGCCGAAAAATGCTATAAGTGTCAAATCTATGCTGATAAGATCCATGTCCCTCCGACCCCACTTCACGCCATGATGGCCCCATGGCCTTTCTCCATGTGGGGCATGGACGTGATCAGGCCAATCAGCCCCAAAGCTTTCAATGGGCATCATTTTATGTTAGTAGTAATCGACTATTTCATTACATGGGTGGAGGCTACCTCGTATGCTAATGTCACTAGATAGATCGTTTGTAGATTTGTCAAGCGAGACATTATCTGTAGATATGGCCTCCCAAACCAAATCATCACAGACAATGCAAGTAACTTAAATAATAAAATGATGCAAGCAATCTACTCACAGTTCAAGATCCAGCATCATAATTCTGTTCCTTATCGCCCAGAGATGAATGGGGCATTCGAAGCAGCCAACAAAAATATTAAAAGAATAGTTGAGAAAATGGCCAAGACTTACAAAAACTGGCATGAAAAGCTATTCTTTGCACTTCATGCCTATCAGACCTCAGTTTGCACTTCCACGGGTGCTACCCTATTTTATCTTGTTTGTGGGATGGAAGCTGTATTGCCTATCAAAGTCTAGATCCCTTCTCTCAGAGTCTTGATGGAAACCAAACTTGAAAAAACTGAATGGGTTAAGAACAGATATGACCAGCTCAACCTTATTGAGGAAAAATGCATGAAGGCCATCTGCCATGGTCAAATGTATTAAGGATGCATGATCCGATCCCATGACAAAAAGATGTGCCATGACAATTTCACCCAGGTGAATTTGTATTAAAGAAGATCCTCCCAATTCACAAAGATGTACAGGGCAAGTGGACTCCTAATTGGTAAGGACCGTATATCATGAAGCAAGCCTTCTCTGGAGGAGCCCTAATCTGATCAGAAATAGACGGCAATGTCTTGCCCAACCCAGTCAACTCAGATTCCATCAAGAAATATTACATGTAAAGGGCAAAAACCTGAAAATGCATCCTTTAAAAAGAGGGAAGAAAGTAAAGAAAAAAACACACAAAAAAATCAAAAATAAAATAAAAAATAAAAAAAAAGAAGAAAAAAACAAAAAAGGAAAAAAATGAGGAAAACAAAAAGGGTTCTAGATGAAAATCCAAAAAAGACATCTGGGCAACAAACCCAACTATAGTTGAAAACCCGCAAGGGCAACTTGAGAAGATCAATTTTGATGGGACATGAACTGAAAGTACCTATAGCATAATGCAAAGTGGTCCTAGAGATCTTCTGAAGATCAGCTCATGCTAGGCACATTCATTGTTTGAGAAAGATTCTAAAAAGCACCTAAATAACATCCATGTCATGATTGTCAGATGCATCTTTTGCCCAAAGGATCATCTTCCTCGTTGCCTTATCAATTTGCTTGTCAAATAGTTATGTCTCTTTGTTGTCATGAATAAGTATTGCCTTGTTTCTTCTAACCCCTATACAATTACATTGCACTTATTATTTAACTGATAATGTTTTATAATTAAGTAAAATATGCATTAGGACATCTTGATATTACATCAAAAGGAAAAAAAAGCATAAGGAACTATGCTTATGCCCTAAACATCAAGATCATGCACTTTTCACATCCAAGCACCTGCTTGGCATGACTATACACGAAACCATTTCTTGCTCTCACAAGCCACATCTCAAGAAAAACCATTTTAAACTAACCAAAAATTAACCCATGCGTTCTATTAGAATCCTATCAAAGACATCAACCTAATCGATCAGATAGTCTCCAAATTGTTAACAATGCCATCCATTTGTTAGGAAACTGATTGAGCCTCCCGAATTGAGAAATGCAACAATCCAAGTTCTTAAGACTAAATTTTTAGTCCTATCCCTAATAGAGCCAGGACTATAATTCCAACGGGATTAGGAAAATGTTCATGTATAGTTGCAACAAAGATGAATCACCATCCCTTTGAGAGTCTGAATGATGTACAAAGAGAACTACAGCTATCTCACTTATTAGACTTGACATCATGCAATCATGATAGCATTTCATATCATGCATTCACATTACCATCTTACATCATCATTTTTACAATATCACTTCAAGCTAGGTTTGCTGAACTTCCAAAGAATTCTTGGTAAGAACTCTAAGCTTCGCAAACCAAGTTCCATTCAAGTAAGGTCCTTTTCTTCTCATCACCTCATGTCAAAACCCTTTTTATTAAGCAACTATTATCAAAGTGCTAGGGTCAAGAAATTGTTGTCTATTGTTAAAAAAAAAACTTTTGTCGAATCATACTTCAAAAACTTTGTTAAGAATTTTGTCAAGAATTAGTACAAAACCCTTTTCAACAGGAAATTTTGTCATGAACTTCTAAAAGCTTGTAGTAGAAGTTTTGTCAAAAACTTTGTTGCAACATGCCAGTGGCACACTTTTCAAGCCCATAAGTCAGTGGCACCTTTTTCAAACCCACAAGTCAGTGGCACCCTTTTTAAAGCCCATAAGTCAATGGCACCTCTTTGAAGCCCACAAGTCAGTGGCACCCCTTAAAGCCCACAAGTTAGTGGCACCTCTTTAAAGCCCACATGTCAATGGCACCTCTGCAAAGCCCACATGTTACTGGCACCCTTTTAAGCCCACCAGTCAATGGCACCTATTTAAGCCCATTTTGAGGATGTCAAGAAGGCCTAGGGATCATATCAAAGGTAAATGCAAAGATGTGGCATTGGATGACACAGTTCAAAGTGTCCAGGGATAAAACATATGAGAAAATTCACAATTTTACTTGAATGTATCGATACATGGTTCTTATGTATCGATACAATTCTTTAAAATGCCAAAATTTTGAAATGTCCCTATTTGTATAGATACAACATGGAGATGTATCGATACATAAGCCTTTGAATCGATACAGGACTCATTTATCGATACTAGGTCATGCCAGGACCAAAACATGCATTTTGTAAAGAAATGTATCGATACAGTGGTTCATGGTATCGATACAAAGGTTCATAGTATCGATATAATGATCATTGTATCCATACACTATTCATTGTATCGATACACACAAGGTTTTTGGACCAAATGTATCGATACATTATGCAATGTATCGATACATGCAGGGCATTTTCATGGTTCGGGCATTTTTTACTTGTCCACCATTGATCCAAAACTCGATTTTAATTCATTTCTTTGCATCAGGAAAGATTAAAACACATGTCAGATTATGAATTTAGACTTTTAAATTAATCAAAACATTTTTTAAGTCTAAATTAGATCAAACGGGTCAATGTCATTTGATCACCCTACTCCTCCTTAGTTATTAGCCAATGTCACCATCAGCCACCCTAGTTGCTAAAAAATCATTTCAGCATTTAAACCAGCCACCCTATGCCCATCACATTGGCAGCAAGCTGCCTCCTATAGCCACCCTATAGCCACTATGCTGACATCACCTTGTCCTCCTTGAGAAATGGCCAAAAACACCTCCAATTTGGGTCAAAAGGCTGGTATAAATGGACCACTTCTATCTCGGCAAAAGAAGGTTAGATTCTAGCTCATTTACACTTCCAAAAACACATTCATACACTAAGAAAACCAAATCTTACAGCTCTTGACCCACCACCCAAAAATAGCCCTAAAACACTCACTCTCAACCTCTACACATTATAAAATTCACCCTCATACATAGCAGAACCAAAACCTCATTATTTCTCTCTTTTTCTTGCTTATTTACAATAAGGAAAAGAGGGAAATTTAAGCCATCTCTGCTGCTTCAACTGTTTGGCCAAAGTTAAAGTTTTGTTGGTATAATTTCCTACTCTATCACTCACATTTTTTATTTTTTAGCACCTTTATTATTTTAGTGAGCTCTCCATGTTTCCATCACCCTCTTAGGATTATCATGCATTATTGTGG
>JBBYHM010387004.1:0-15131 GCA_038381775.1 Adansonia rubrostipa | reverse complement strand
ATTTTAATGCATATGCAAAGAAAATTAAGGAAATCTTTTACTAGTAAAGTGAGAACATCCTCAAGCTTTTATGTTGAGATTTGAGAATAAGGTTAAACAAATATAGTGTTGAATAAATACAAAAATCATGCTATGTTTGAAAACATAAATTTTGAAAATTTAAAATTGAATTTCATTTGGTATATAAATTAGTTAAGATTCAAATAAAATGTATAAAAAAACATGAATTTCAAATTCATAAATATTTATAGATATTTCAAATTCGAAACTAAATAGGTATCTAAACAAATCCATAAATTTGAAAAATAATCATTAATGTCATATTTACATGTATTTTATTATTAATTTTCATTATTTTGAAATCCAAATTTAACTTTTAAAATTAAAGTTTTGATACTTAGCTTGATAAAAAAAATTAGAATTGAGAAGATGATTAATAATTTAGTATTTGATCAAATAAATAAGATGGATTTAAGATTTGGCGATTAATCAACATAGAAAAAAAATGCTGTTATTTTAATAAGGCTATTTTATTGACCTTGATGGTTAAGTATCTAATCACTCGAAACTTCAACAAGGTTCTAGAGTCAATAACTCAAGTTGTTGACGGGCCAAGTCGGATCAGGTTTAAACCGAGTTTAAGTATAATATTAATATTAAACATGCTGATTCAAGCCCTGGCTCGGCTTGAAATATGGGCTCAAAATTGTCCAAGCCCTCTATATTTGTAAATGGACAGTCCAAGCTCGTTTAGACCAGACCATATTATATTTTTTATAATTTATTTATTAGAATATATTTTTAAAAATTTAACCTTTATTAATTTAATATTTTTCTTTTATTAAGTTTTAAAATGTAAATAATTTAACCTAATTTTTAATATTTACATTATAATATTGAACATATAGATATCCTATATAATAAAAATTACAAAATATATAAAATTTAAAATTAATATATATTATGTAATAGTAAAACGGGCGGGTCGAACTTAGGGCTTACAAGTTTGAGCCAAGGCCTAGCCCATTTTTAGTGGGGCCTAATTTTTTTCTTAAGCCCATTTTTCCAAGCTTAATTTTTTTGTTCCAAACCTTCTCAAATATCAAACAAGCCTTTGAGGCTTGACCGGCAGCCAGACCAGTAATAAAAAAAAGGTAAAAAATCAAACTTAATTAATGTATAAGTTTTTTTCATTTTGATTGGTAGCATTGGAAAATAAGAAATTTCTTTTCAAAAAATGGAAAATAAAAATCTGGGGTAAAAGGAAATAATAATAATAAGAATAATAAAAATGCCAACAATACCAAAAGACAAAACTTCTCCTCACCTCCACCTTTTTTCCATGGCTCAGTCATGCTTAGCAGAGAACTAAAATCCACCTCCTAAAAAAAAACTAAAATTCTACTCCAAACACTGTCTCGATATTCTTTTTTTTCTCCATTTTGAAAAAGAAGATTAGACACTTCTTTTTTTTTTCCACTTTGAAAAAAAAAGACAGAGACTTCTTTACTTATTCTTTACTTCCCAGGGTGCATCGCTACCATCGGTGATAACTGCGGCTCTTTAGATTTTGGGTTGTTTGGATTTGATAGCGCAAAAAAGAATAACAATGACGAGAATCATAGCGTCGAAAGATCTTTCAAGGTTTTAATCTTGATGGCTGGAGTCGTAAAAGGGGAAGGAACAAAGCAAAAGTTAAGAATTTAAGTTTAGGCGACCTTGTTCTTGTCAAAATCAAGGTGATACGAGCCAAATTAGTAAGAAAATTAGAAAGAGGGAGTAGAAAAGATAAAAAGGAATAAAAGAAGAAATAGAAAGAAATAAGAACAGAGAGAGCTATAGAGAGAATGTTTAATATTTCATTTCTTGTTTGCTGTAATAGTGCCAGCCACTATTTGTAAAAATAACCTGAGCAATTAAAAGGGGAGAGAATAACAAGAATGCCACTTAACAGACTAAAAACAACCCAAAACGCATCGCATCACTAATCTTCTAGGATGACTTATACTAATACTGCCCTATTGAAGCAATCTTTAAGGACAAGGATTGGAAGATTGAGTATCATTGATGTAGCAATGGTAAAAGCTTCCCAAATAGTTACAGTGGTGTTTCTTATAGCAAGAGCAACCCCATACATACTAGCATAGAATGATTCAATATATGACCAATCGATCATAGTGCAAAAGTATGCAAAACCATCATTTTTTGCTGAAATAGCCTTCTCGTCCTTGGGAAGTTCAAGTATAATAGGTTCAATTGTTGTCATCATTGAAGCCAAACTTACGATGTTAACCAAAGCAATTTCAATTACTTTCAAGGGGTCAGTGATTCCAGCCTTTGGCTGCATTTCACCTTTGATAGCATCATACCCAAGATGTAGGTGATCTTGCTCTAACATCTTATGAATATATGCAAGAGTTAGTGGAAAGTTACCATACTAAAAAGGAATCTGCCAGAATGAAAGCTTTTAATTCTATATATTAGTGTCTTATGCATAATGTGCTTAAGGCTTTGAGTTTCCCTGCAAGGTTTATTGAATGGTTGAAGGCTTGTATAACTGCCTTACACTTTTTAATGGTCTTGACTGGTGGTCTGGTAGGATTTTTGCTAGGAGAAAAGGGATCAGGCAAGAGGAGCCCATTTTCCATACCTCTTTGAACTTGTGATGGATGTGTTATTAGCTATCTTGAACTCTGCATTTGATGAAAAATAGTTGGGTTATCATCCAACATGCACAAAGGGCATCTTTATTTTGCTGATGATCTATTAGTCTTCACTGGTGCAAGTAAAAATCCATTAATAGTCTCATCACTTGTTTGTAGAGGTTCTATTCTTTATTAGGTCTTTGACTTAATAATGCTAGTACTGAAGTATTTCAAGCCAATGTAGCTCCTAAAGTATTGCATTTCTTGTAGCATTCTATTGGTTTTAAATTGGGAATTCTTCCAGTTAGATATCTTGGTATCCTTTTTGTCATAAGCAAGTTGATAGTGAGACACTGTGATCTATTCATACAATATATTTCCAAAAAAATTAACTGCTAGTAATCTAAAAAGCTATCATATGCTGGGCACTTGTAGCTTATGCAATTAGTTTTATTTAGTCTTTAGAATTTTTGGTTTCTATGTTCATTTTTCCTAGAAAAGTTATCATGAACATCAATCAACTCTGCTCTAGCTTTTTATCGAAAGGGCACGAAGCACAAGCAAAGAGAGCAAAAGTTAGTTGGGATTATATTTGCAATCCCAAGTAGGAAGGTAGTTTAGAGCTCAAAAACCTAAAGGTATGGAATATTGCTAGTATAATAAAGCAGCTCTAGAGCCTTTTCTATTCATCAAGGTTTATTTGGGTCACATGGGTTATGCCTTATCCTTTGAGAAGAGCTACTTTTTGGGAAGCTACAATCCCTGAAGTGTGTAGTTAGGGGTGGAGGAAATTTTGCAACTTAAAGATCAAGCTTAAGTTTTAATAGCATCCAGCAACACTTTATTTACTAAGAGACCTGGTCTGAGATTGTGGAAATTTTCCATTGTGCAAGCCTAGAAAAGTCTAACAAGTAGAAAAGAGAAAGTGGCATGGCACAATATAATCTAGTTTTCTTTGAAAGTGCCTAAAAGTTCTTTCATTGCATGGCTCACTATTCTCAATGCACTCAATACTTGTGATGGATTGTCATCATGAGGGCTACATTTCCAATCGACAATGTTTATGCTGTGTGAAAATGCAGGGCCCACCTTTGGTTTAAGTGCTCTTTCTCTACTCAATTATGGAGAAAGGAGTTGACAACTTCCTCCACTAATTGGCAAGAAGACCTCTAGTGGGCCATTCAAAGCTTCAAGGGTAGCTTATTCAGATCAACGCCAATCAAGCTTGCATGGACATCTTCCATTTACTTCATTTGGAGGAAGACAAATGCTAGGAAGCATACTTCAGCCACTACAACCTCACAAATGCTATTTTAGGAGGTTCCAAATCTCATTAAGGCTAGATTTTGCTCTTATCCTCGTATCGCATACTCAATAGTGAACAAAGTTTTATGTAATCAGAGAGATATAACCTCAATGTAAAAGACTATTCTTATGTTTCCTTGTAGTAGAACAATACTGCTCGATTTGGATTTTTTTAATAAATTCAAACATGGCAATGGACAAGTGAAGAAAACACAATATTTTGGGCATTTTGGCACAGTTTGGATTGTGTTTTTCATGTTTTTTCTAGTTTGGGCTTAGGATGCCTAAAATAGTTTGGGATGCCTTTTCTTTTCCTTTTCCTTTTAAGAATTTACTATATTCTTAAAATTTTTGAAATAAAACTTTATTATTTTATCTTTACTATCACTAAAATAAAATCTATATTTGTTAAAACGGAATGATTTTTCTTACAAAATATTACCTTTAGCTTTTCTCAAATTAATTTATATTTAATAAACTTTTAAATACACCAATAAAAATATTCAATATATGCAATTTCCTTTAAGTTCTAACTCCAAGCAATTGAATATATACACATTCATGAACTGGTCTACCCATCTGGGTCAAGCTTTGCTTATGTTTTTTCTTAAGTTAGGCAGATAAGGTCGGGTTTGAATTACTATTTAATAATAATTTTTTTAAATTTAATTATAAAAAAATATAAATAGTATAAATATTTTTTTATTAATTTATGTATTGTAATTTGGGTTTTCAAATCGGGTCAGGGCAATTCAAGTTTCTAAAAGAAATTTAAAAAAATTCTGAATAATAAACCAACTTGACCCATAGACACCTCTACTTAAACTTGTCACCAAAGATATAATTTAATTATTGTTTGAATAAGATATATGTCTAGGAAAACCAAAAATCCAGAAGTACTTTGTTTTAGCTACTCGCAGTAGCTTATCCCTACTTAAAAAATTATTTTTCAAGTCTCTCACCGTGCTTAGCATGTAGAGATAATTGCACGGTTGGCCACCTCATATTTCTACTAGAGGGTTTTACCATTTGTTATCTAAAATAATAAGATTAATTAAGTTTCAATTTAAAATACTTATTATAAAATAAGTTTAAAACCCAAAGTGATTAATACATAATATATATATATATATAATGCAAACACTAACATACATATATAATCACAAAAGCATAAATATATAAGTATACCAAGAATGAACAAAAGTATACCAAGAATGAACAAACCAATGTTCCTATGAAATATATATCACATATCCAGGTTACAAAATTAATCAAACTGGATATCCAAATAATCCAATTTTTTGCATATACTTATACACCAATACATACTAATAATGTAATAAAACTATATACATATATGTGAAAAGGAATAGAAATATATTTATTATGCATTGCAACCAAAAACCAGAATCAATAGTTGGTGTAAGCACTACATGTCTATTGAAAAGACATATAAAATAATTAATAAGACAAAGGTGTGAACGCATGAAACTTATCAAAACCGTCTAAAACAATGTTGAATTCAAGGAAGAACAAGCTAATGTTTATAAACCAGTAGATACCGGAACTAAGAAGGCAAAAGAAACCAATTATAAAATTACTTTTCACGCATGTAAGAGAAAAGCTATGTATATGTTAATATATATATATATATATATATATATATATATGTATACAAAATATCAAAATGAAATCACGCAATGATTTCAAATATTAAAATAATAATAATAAAATAAACAATCACCGTTTTAAGACAAAGCATAAAGCAAGAATCAGTAACTAACAAAAGTCAACAACACGCGGTACATGCAATATAAATGAAATTTGAATTGTTTTTCTCAATAAACAATGATGCAGTAAAGTCAACGATATGTAATCAGTGTCTTAATATTATAAAAATGAATGGATATCGTTTTTCTTTATTATTTTTATATTTTTTTCTCAACCATTATTATTCAATTAATTTCTTATCCTAAGAAAATAACCATTCTTTTTTTATTATCTCTTAAAAAATTACCCATAATTTTTAAATATCTCTGTTTATCTTAGAATATTAATTTTTAGTTTTAATCACCTATATTGCGGGTGTCTGACAAACTCTAATAATTAAACAATATGATGTTTTTTTTTATATATGCACCGTTTACAAGCGGTGTTAAATATTATCATCACATGTCTTATATATGAATTTTTTATTTTACTTTATTAAAAATTTTTAAATATATCTTAATATGGTATCTGGCAATCATCTAATCTCAGTAGTAATTTTTTTTTAGATTTTGTTACGACAATGAAGGAAATAATTGGTTATAATAATAAAACAAAGAATTTGATGAAATCAACAATATTATAAAAGTAAATTTACTATATTTTTATGGTTGAACCTTTTTGTTAATTTGTGAATGAAGTAGGGATTAAAAGCTGAATCTAAAAAAAAAAAAAAAGTTAGAACGAAAAAACGCATAGACAAATCAAAAGGTTTCATTTACAAATTCCAATTAATCAAGGTTGACGACTACAATAGTGTGGAAAGTGTTTAATAACCCAAATTCCACCATTTCAATTGTCTAAATTGTGCTAGTTAAAAAAAGTACGGCACGTATAAAGTATTTAATATAGGACACAATATGATAGGAATACATATATCAAAATCTATATAATACTAATTATTCATGTATTAAAATCTAAATAAATATAAAATAAATTAAAAACAATTATGAAATGACAAATTACACGAACAAGACGTAAATACACGAATCGCTAGATCTATTTTTAAAATATTAAAAATAAATATATTTCAATATTACAACAGTTTTATGAATCTCTGTCTTGGATAACAGTCTTTAATTTTTAATTCTTTCAATTGCTTCACTTCTTCAGCTATTCTCCAAAATAAAGCTTTTGGTTTTTTATTTATTTTCTAAATATTTCAAAATGGATACCAAACTCCATAAATATTTCAAAATTCGAACAAAGCAATATAATAATAATAAGGTGGCGGCCTGTATGAAAACAAAAAGTGAAAAAACCTAAATTGTAAAGTTAATTAATCTAACGTGCAAATATCGATTCGAAAATTGAATATGAATTGTGATACCATACAGTAAGTAGTTTCTTTATTATTAAAAACAGGCTTTGATTGAGTTTCAAAACTCAGTAACTTGGAGACTCTTAATTTAAATTCAACTCATCCAACGATAGCATCCTTAAAGAATTTAAATTTGATGAATAATAACTTAAAGGGTAGACTCTATTTATTTATTTACGTTAAAGCCATTTGCTTATATCTGTGCATAATTAGACTTACATGAATGTATTACTAATCTTACGGATATATGTGTGTATATATATATATATATATATATAGATATATAGATATAGAATTCAAGAATTTGATAAACTTGAAGATACTGGATTTAAGCTGGAATCATATTGAAAGCCTTCAATCTTTCAAAGGTATGCATTTCTATTTAAGCAATTAGTTAATAAGCTCTTACGTATAATAACATATAATGTAAATCTTTTTTTAGTGTTGAAATTATGTAAATCTTTTGTAGACAACGGTACACCACTGAAGTTGACTCATTTATAAGAGCTTGATTTAGAAGGTAATCTCTTCAATGTCAGCGTATTTGCATCCCCTCGCAGACGTTCTAATCTGAAGTCTTTGTAAATAAAAAACAATCCGTTGAAAGGATCCATAGATATGACAGTTAAAAATTAGTTTTTACTAAAATTTTGTGTCTGTTAATAGAAATCGTATAGTTCATAATTTAAGATGATATACTGAAAGTTTATAAATTGCTTTCCTTTTTCCAGCCTTGGCAGCTTTTGGCAACTTGAAGGAATTAGATATGACCCTTGAGTTTGTGGCCCCAAAAGGTAATCTTTAAATAAAATTTCCTTTCTCCATTTATTTTTTGAGGTTTGATTTTTATTCTCAATTATATCTTATAATGACGCTACTGTGTCAAATATCAACAAATTTAGACTTTGTTCGTTGCTTTAGATCATTTCATATTAGAACTAATGTAAGATTTTTTAAGAAAAGCCAGTGATAAATTTGGGTTTGATGATGACTTTCTCTAAAAAGGCGTTGGGCCTCGATGTGGTAACCAGAGTGGATCGGTTAGGATTTGGGTTTGTTTGGTCATTTTTAGACGGCTTGTCTACGATAAAAAAAAAAAATTTAGTGCTTCGGTTTGGATTCAATTTATTTTAGATTTAGATTTTTGTGTTAGATACCCTTATTAATCAAGTTTTGATCATTATATCATTTTTTTTAATTCAAACTGTTTTATTTTAAAACCAAATCAATTTAGTTTCTAGTCATTTTGAGTTAATATTTTAAGTAATTTAAGTTTAGATTATTTTAGATTCAGGTTAAGTGAATTGATTAGGATTGTTTCTTTTTAATTTATGTCGACTCGACCTGCTTTAGTTTAGTTGCATTCCAAAGGTAGTCAGAGTTTTATTTACTTTATTTTTTTCTTTTAAAGAAAAAAATTCTGAAGGTATTATCACTTAAGACTTGTTTGTTTTGTTACATTGCTTCTCATTCCCATGAAAAAATATTAATATACCACTTACTATTAATTGTGCTTAAATATTTAATACTAAATAGAAATTGGTTTAGGATAAATACGTTGAAAGGGTCCAAAATTTGATTTCATTTGTTATTTTTAGATGTTTATTATCTCGAAAGCAGCATTTTACAAAGTATTGGAGTATTGGCTTCTCTTAAAGTTTTATCTTTGAATAGTCGTGGACTAATTGATGCCTTACCTGATCAAGGTAAATTTATGCTCGAAATTAAGATTCCATATACATTTTCTCCAATATAATTTATGAAATTTACTTCTCCTTAATCCTTTATTAGATTTTTATTATTATTTTCTATATTGTTTCGGAAATCAAGATTTATTTAGAATTTCTTCATTTTATAAAATTTTCAGGTTGGTGTGATCTAAGGAACCTTGAAGAGTTGGATCTTAGTTGGAATGTCCTTAGTGGCATACTTCCATCTTGTTTGGGTAATTTGATATCTCTTCATGCGTTAGATATCTCCAACAATTAATTTATTGAAAATTTGACACCTTTTAGTAAATCTTACATCACTTAGATTGCTCTCCCTTTCAAAAAATCACTTTTAAATTTCAACATCGTTCATACCACTTGCAAACCTTCCAGACCTTAAGATCCTCTTGATTGATGAAAACAAGATGGTAATGGAACCTTCCTTTCATACTTCAATCCCAAAGTTCCAGCTGAAAGTCATCAGTTTGTCAAACTGTACAACATATCAAGAACCCAGTCTTAAATCTTTTAAGTTCCTTTATCACCAATATGACATGAGATATGTTGATCTTTCTTATAACAATTTTAGTGGAACAGTTCCATTTTGGTTGCTAGAAAACAATATGAAATTGGAAGATCTCTTCTTGATGGGTAATTCTTTTATTGGTCCTTTCTTGCTACCATCAAGTCTTAATCTCAATGTATCTTCAGTTGATATGTCTAGCAACAGATTAAAAGGTCAAATTTTGCCAAATATATGTTCAACTTATCCACATTCGGAATGGTTAGTCTTATATAATAATGCCTTTGAAGGTAATATCCCTCCATGTTAAAGTGGCATGAGCCGTTTATCCCTTTTAGACCTATCCAATGATCAATTATCTGGAGGAGTACCAGAAGAGTTGATCAAGAGAAGCTCATTGTCGATTCTTAGACTATCAAATAACAAGCTAAGTGGAAGGATGGTTCCTTCGATCTTCAACTCAAATAGGCTATCAAAATTATATTTGGATGGCAATAATTTTGTTGGAGAGATACCTGATATTGATATCTCTGTTGCTAACTTTCCATTTTCACTAAAAGATATTGATCTGAGCAATAACAACTTATATGGAGAACTCCCAAGATAGATAGGGAATGTGTCATCTTTGAAGAGATTAACTTTGCCCAACAATAGTTTTGAAGGTACAATTCCAATCGAATTTTGCAACTTGTATGAACTTGAATTTTTGGAGCTTTCTCAAAACAATTTGTCTGGCTCTATACCACCATGTTTGAATCCACCAGCCATAAAGTATGTCCACCTAGACAGAAACAAACTAAGTGGTCCACTCACATTTCCTTTTTACAACAATCCTTCATTAGTGACATTAGATATTAAAGGAAACAATTTCATTGGTAATATTCCAGAAGGGATTAGCACAATTTCTGCTTTGAGTGTCCTTTTGAAAGCTAATCATCTATACGGAGAAATTTCAGTCCAACTATGCAAGCTGTCTTCACTGAGCATCATGGATCTTTCTCAAAATATGTTTTTTGGTTCTATACCTTCTTGTTTGGGTAATTTAACTCTATCAACAAAAAATGATAAGTCTTTGATAGATGATAAATGGTATAGAGTATCTACAAATGAGTATGTATCAACATACATTGGGATGGAAGGAATTGGACAAAGTACATCACATCATTATCCTGTCACCTATATGCAAGAATGGATAGAGTATAAAGCAAAGAGTAGGACCTACCCATATGGGGACGAAATTCTTAAGTACATGACTGGGATTGATTTATCTTGCAACAAGTTAACTGGGCAAATCCCATTCGAATTGGGAAACTTGAGCGGAATCCACTCATTAAACTTGTCACATAATAACTTGACTGGAATTATACCCTCATCATTCTCAAAACTAATGCAATTTGAAAGTTTGGACTTTTCTTACAACAATTTGAGTGGTAGAATACCTATCCAGTTGGTTGAGCTGTAGGCTTCGGAGGTTTTCAGCGTGGCACACAACAACTTCTCAGGCAGCACATCCAAAAGAAATGCTCAATTTGGAAACTTTGATGAAAGCAGTTATGAAGGAAACCGTCTCCTTTATGGACCTCCATTGCACAACAGTTGCTCTAGATTAGATTCACCATCAATAGCACCAGCTACATCAGACATTGAAAGAGAAGGTAGTTTGTTGGACAGGTGTGTTTTCTGCGTGAGCTTTATGGTTTCCTATGTAGCTGTGTTGTTGGGAACTTTTGTTGTTCTTTGTATAAATCCATATTGGCGACAAGCATGGTTTTCTTTCATCGAGGGTTGCATCATTACTTGCCGTTACTCAATTGTGGGCAACTTTCTTGGGTTATACTACTTCAAAAGATGTGCTTAGCTATCATAAAGTTTTGAATAAAGTCGGTTCGTGTTATCCCACAAAAAAAAAAAAAAGTTTATGGTTTAATTTTTTAATGCAGAGGATGTCTTTTAGCTGATTCTTATGTTAAGATGGTTTAAGGATGATTTATGGATTTGGTTACTTAAATTGCTGGCAGTAGTTTGCTGACTTTACTTTTTCCTTGTCCGAGCTTTATTATTGGTTTTTTTTGTCTTTGTCTGTTTTAAAGGATGCTCGTACTGTGTCATTCTAGTTTGATTATATTTGTATACAAATATTCCTATAAGAAGTCATTGAATAAAATTAATTAAACAAATTAATGAAGGAATCTTTAGCATAACCTAAATCTTTCAATTCAACTAGTAGTTTTCTTTTTTTCTTTTTTTTCAAACAAGCCTCTTTTAACATATACCTTTGACAAATTTGTTAATATAAGCTGCATGCGTTCGCAAAATAAGATAAAATAACATGAATTTGTGCATAACTAACACTAGTGAATTCCCTAAGGAACTTTTTTATTATTATTAATCCTAATGATTTCATCTTCTCCATCAACTCATCAGCCTTATGCTATTTTTTTTTTTTTTTTGCATCAGTATGTTTTATTTATGCAAAAGAAAGCATAAAAATGTGCTATTTATATGTCACTGTAACAAAGAAATCAAATCCTTTTGACATCTACGTTTGTACTAAGTCCCCATGTATCCATACGTATTATATTTACAGGGTTATTTACAAAGTTATGAACTCCAACTAACCTATCTCATACACTGTGAACAATAAGATTGTAAATGAACAGTTTCAATCTACCTAGGCCACCATGAAGCCATTTGTTCTGCTCCTGCCAAATATAATAAATGGATGCATTCCAAGCAATTTTGATTATCACTGACGACAAAGTTTTCCCCTTGATCTCAACAGTAGCCCATCTAAACTGTTCTTGCCATGGCACACTACTCTTCCTTTGCAACAAACAGGAAGCACTTTGATCTACAACTGTTTTGAATATGAGCAGCTGAAGAAAAGAAGGTCCCTGATCTCCTCTTCCCAATTGCATAGCAAGTAAGTTGCAAAAATACCAATACCTTAGTGTCGCAACATGTTCGGTGGCTTTTTTATTAAATTTTTTTATTTACAGTTTTAAACTGTTTTCAAATTATTTACTAAAATAAGCTAATTTTAAAGTATATTGAGAAATTGGCATAGAATTTTTTTCTACACATGTTGGAAAATTGACGCTTAATGTGCCAATTTTAGGTGTAATTTTTTTTTTTTAACATGCTAGGAAATCGACACATTAGATGACGATTTCCTAGCATAAGAATCTTTTTCAAGTTGGGAAATCGGCAAACTCAAATGCCGATTCCCAACAATTTTTTATTTTTAATTTTTTCATGTAAATTGGTTTTTTAATGTGCAAATTTTTTACATGAAATTATATATATATATATCAAACTAATTGATGAGATTAATACATAAGATATATATAATTATTTATCTATGAGACTAATTGGCGAAACTGTTGTGCAGCGCCCGTGACCCTTAATTATATATAATTTTATACAATATACATCTACAACTATTTAAAAAAAAGTACTATAACGATTGAAAAAAAAAATTCAATTGTATTGGGGAAATCGGCCATTTAAGTGCCGATTTCCCAACATTCAACTAGGAAATCGGCAATTGAATTGCCTATATCCTAGTTATTATTAGCATTTCAAAAAGCACGTAAAAGCAACAATTTGTATGCTAAAAAAATAGAAAATTAAGCACATAAAAAATTAATTTGCATTTTTGGAAATCGGCATTTGTTGAGAAAAAAATCCTTATGCTAGAAAATCGGCATGTGCAAAAAAAATTTGCATGTTGGGAAATTGAAAAAATTTCTTTGAGAAATCGGCATATCATATATCGATTTCTTAATACATTCCAAAAAAAACTTGTTTTAATAAATAATTTAAAAATAATTTAAAGCCGTAAATAAAAAATTTTTAATAATATTTTAGTAAAAAAGCTATCCTTGGTAGGGTTACCAACCAAAAGATAATTGAGCAACGTGGAATATGAAAATGACACCAAACCAGCCTATGCCAATTAACTTGTGGCATGGAATATGAAAATTCCAGATCAGGGTAGCCTTGTATCTGGACCTAGGCAGCCTCCACTGCAATCTACCTCCTACCTGCTGAATGAATCGGAGTGCAATAGGTTTATGCTAATAATTTCAATCATAAGAGTAAGCATTAAGTAAAAAACTGTAATGATATAAGTCAAGTGAATTGCTTTTCTCCCTCATTTAGCGAATAAAAGTAGTTTTAAGCTTTTTCAAGAAAAGCATTCGAAGCGCAAACAACCAAAAGAGTTCCACATCAAACTCCAAGCAGATATGGGCCTTC
Organism: Adansonia rubrostipa; assembly: GCA_038381775.1. Taxonomy (NCBI): domain Eukaryota; kingdom Viridiplantae; phylum Streptophyta; class Magnoliopsida; order Malvales; family Malvaceae; genus Adansonia; species Adansonia rubrostipa. The sequence goes on along the minus strand of JBBYHM010387004.1, from coordinate 1,601 downwards.
GCATGAGGCTTATTTTGGTGAGCTAGTTGTTTCATGTAATTTGTGTCTTTGGTTCTAAACTAATAATTGCGGTTTAAGACATACTCTATCGCGTTTATTTTTTTCACGTTGTGTTTTAATAATTTTTCTCATATTATATTAATGTGATGTAATCATTATGCTTTCTACATTATAAGTCTAATTGATACTATTCAAATAACTAGTCATTTGATGTCACACATCGTCATGACATAGTCATGTTCATAATTGTATTCAAAATATTATATATATTTATATAATTTTGACAAGCTAATAATCCATTTAATGTAAATTTTGACATGTTTATCTATTTGTATCGTGTTTATATTATTTTTTGTATCATGCGTGTTGTGTTGTTATTAATTTTTTTCATAAAGAACATCTAACTTACGGTGAGACATATGAGAGCAATTTATTGCATTCCATTCAAATATGTGCTTAAAGAAAAACAAGACCAATATTCGTTCACGTCAATGATAAAAGGTAATTTGTAGGATTAGGAGAAAAGCAAGATGGATCACCATTCACCATCAATAGCAACTAAATTCCAACTTCAATTAAAGAAACTTGCTCAGGTGAAGCTCCACTCTTAAATTTCAAATTTGGATTTATGTATTATTAGTCACTGCTTGTAAAACCAGGCATAAGACTTTATTTTCTACAAATTAAAACCTTTTTCAAAGTAAAAAAAAAATTGAAGTTTTGTTTCCAAAAGGAGAATCACTAACTAAAAAAAATCATAAATTTCATATTTTAATCCATTTAAATTAATATATCCAACAAGAGAATCACTAACCAATTTTTTCATCACATCAAATTCCCTAACAATCTCATGTTCTTTGTATTAAAAAGCAGATTTTGAAAACAATTCAACATAATATTAATGAATCTCAAAGTTTTTTTCATAAAACTTGCCTTAATTTCAACTTAAAATATATTGACTCCGACATTTAACCTTTTTTTATGTGTAATTGAATGGATGGAAACTTAGCAAGTCAAGGTCTCCTTGTAAATAACATCATTCCAATAACTGGTTTTCTTAGCTTGCGAAAGGCCAAAGGGGAATTAATTGGGGTAGATCTTTTGCAACTTAAAGGAGTGGAAGAGGGCCCGTATTAGCTCAATGTTGACGCCAAAGTCAAGAGTTCATCTTCAAGACATAAACTATTAATGCAATAATAATTATATATATAAATATATATGTTATGGTAGATATATATGCACTGATCTTTTTCTTGACCATTTCCACTAAGAATTTGGCAGAAACTACATGCAGTTGTGGAATTAATGCTATTGAATTTGACATTGAATAAGACAATTTGAATTTTTATTTTTTTTTTAGAAAAGATCATTTATTGTATAGGGAAAAATAAAATTCACTAGTAAAAAGTATCATATATACTATTTAAATAAGACTAAAATTTTTTGGCAAAAAAATAAAAGGAAATCATATATTTATGATAGCCTATTGGGGTTCGAATTAAAAAAAAAAAAGGTAATTTACTCACACTTTATATATAACTCCTAACCTCTTATTTCTATGTTCAAATTTGAAACTTTAAGTTAATCATAATATATATATA